>PVKC010014820.1:0-21881 GCA_004027635.1 Crocidura indochinensis | reverse complement strand
TTTTCCTCCATTTTTTTTCTTATCCTTTTTATCTCCAATGATGGTGGAAGAGCTGTTCAAAACAAGCTGCAAAGTGGAGACCAGTTGCACTAGTATTGTGGGGGGTAAAGGAGGGAGATATGGGATGCATACTGGGAACAGGGGTGGAGGGAGGACAGCACTGGTGGTGGGAATGCCCCTCATGCATTGTCACTATGTACCATAAATGATTAAGTGAAAGATTTGTAATGCACTTCGACCACAATAAAAATTTAAAAAAAAGTGTATGTAATATGGGCATAATTATCAGTCAGAATATTAGAAAGTACAAAAGAAATTGCTGTAGCGAGTATGAAAATAAAACAATATTCATAATAGGATGAAAAAAATACATCATCCAACAGAAAAATAAACACAGGATATGAGCAGGCGTTTCACAGAGGAATGGCAAATAGCCAATGAACATGAAAGGATTCTTACTGTTACTGTTTGTCAGAGAAATGTATTTGCACACATCTAATTCACAGAGAGAAAAAAATACTCTATATGTTATTTGTAGAAACAAGCATTCTTTTACTGGGACAATATTTTAAACTGCTACAAACTTTAAAGAGTATTAAGTTAAAAAGAAACACTTTGGTAAGAATATATCACAGATATAATAACATAATTTTTATGATTTTAATTTTATTTAGAATAGATTAGGTTTTTATCATATTCATATTTCTTTCAGTTTTTAACAAATTAAATAAATAGGGACAAAAAACATTACATTGTCAATACTTAACCATGTACTTGTACAATGAGTGTATAAAATATTAGGAAAGTACTATAGGAAAGGAATAAATTAACTTTAGCCTCTTTCACTGGACCTTTCACTGGTCCAATGAATTATCTGAAATGAAAGAAAATAATGAATGTAAAGCATCTAAGTATTGTTAGAGTTTATCACATACAGAACAGCAGCTTCCACAATAGAGTGAATATATACAAAAGTGACCAAACAAAAAAAGTTAGATTTTGGGGGGGGGGCGGGGAAGCACACAATAATTAATGAAGAACTTTACAAAGATAAAGGTTAGAATAGGGGTAAAAAACAAAGACATTGCTAAAGTGATAATGCATAGTCAACAAAGTATTTTTGCACAATTATCTTAACCCCAAAATCCTGGTAGTTGGACATGAGTGTATCTTTCTATTCCTTCCTGCTACAGGCAAGAGACCTTTCTTCTGGCATTTTATATTCAGGCTTTAGCAATACAAAGAAGGCTGAATATCCATCTTATGCCTGCTGTTAAAGAGTTTAAACTATAATACATTTAGTGAGCTCAATTAGCTAATTTGGTCATGACATACTTTTATTTCCTCAGTAACTTAAATAATTATTTCGATTTACATGTAAGTCATATATTTAGATTTGATTAAGTGATGAGAGATGAGAGAGTTGCAGTATAATTCTAAATGAATGATAGATTTTAAAATCAAGGAAGGAAATAAATATATTTGAATATTTGTTTTTGAAAGCTCATAGTAACTAAATCAAGATGTGGAAATATTAACAAACATAATAGTATCATTTGTTTCTGAGATGTGAGAGTAATGTTTTTGGAGGGGTTTTGTTGTTCTGATGCGTCATTCACACATAGAGAGAGCAAAATCTCTTTTAGTTTCCCAGGTTTGATCTGAAAGTTAAATGAGAGCAAACAGACTAAGAAGAGAAAATAATATCTAAATCATAGATATATTTATAAATATGTTTGATAATGAATGGGCAAATTTATAGGAAGAAGACAGGTTCTGAGGTTATTGTAGGGAGCCTTTCTAAGGGCAATTTATTAGCATTTCTCTTGGCACATTTTTCCCCTTTGGAGGTAAATATGCTACTTTTCTCTAGTAATAAGGAACAACCTGTTTTTACTTGAGGCTTCTGTGAAGTACTGAGGAGAAAAGAGCAGAGGAAAATTAGGGTGACCTTCTGACATTTTCTCAGTTTCCTGTTTAAAGTATTTAATATACCAGTGCCAGAGGAATTACGAATTAAGCATTAAGAATTAAACATTAAGAAACTTGACTTACACATGGCAAACCCTGGTCCAAACCTTGGTACTGCAAATGGTATCCTGAGGTCAAGTATGAGTCATCATGAAGCATAGAACTGGGAGTATGCCCTGAATACCATTATTAGGTGTATTCCCTACTCCCAAATATACATATATATTCCATATGCCAAATTTGAAGCTAGTAGATTCTGATTCCCATCATTTGGAAAATGGACAAAATCGGCAAATGATATTTGAACTTGTTATTGGTAAAAAAGACAAAAAATATTCAGAATAAAACTAAATCGTAATACCACAAGCAAATTTCAGTGTATAGTTTAGTGATGATTCATGGACATGTTAAATTTATTATAATTATTTTCCCTCAATTTTAAAAGTCAAATTCATTGTTAAAAATTGAAATTCCAGAACCAAACTATTTTCTCTAAAATGATTACATGGTAGGGCTTCTATGACTATTACCGTAACTCTGATGGTCACCACTTTCACTGCTGCTCATTTTACAAGAACCTCATGCAAAAGAACACTGATTGCAAACACTTAAATATAAAGAAAAATCTGTTAACCAGAAGAAAAACTTGCCATTAACCAATAGAATCAAGGTTAATAAAATTATATTATATATTAAATGACTTAGATATGTCTATCATAATATGATATTAAAATATTTCAGTTGTATGAATATAGCATTTGAAAATATAATATATAATATAAATATAATATAATATATATAATATAATATATATAATATAAATATAATATTTAAGATATAGAATTAAACTAACAGATTATCCAACCTAAAATTCAAAAATAGTATGGACACCAAATTATCCAATTAAATTCCATATAAACAAAGATTTTAATATTAACTTCTCTCCAAAGGACTTATTTTTTTCATCTTCTCTTGTCTATAAATATGTTCAAAAATAAAAATCCACAAAACCCTAGAAAGTCACCTGCAAGCTATTTAAAAGTTTTTTCAATTCATTCTTACATTTAATTTGATTATTATTATTTTATTTAATTATTATCAAATAATAATTTGATTACTGTTATTATTGCATTTGATAGTAATATACTGTCTTGCAGCCAAATTATAATTTGTCTTTTCTGGCACTCTCTACATAAGTTCATTTCTATTTTATTACTTAGATGCAGTGAATTACCAAGTTACTTATGGTTGGATTTCAGGCATGCAATGATGAAAAAAAGGGAATTGATAGTATTAAACAAATAGATGTGATATTGAAAATGGTAGGGTCTGATTCACTCAAGTTTCAGTCCATAATTAAAATTATTTTAAAGTGGGGTTAAAGCGATAGTACAGAGGATTAATCACTTGCCTTGAATGCAACTAATCTAGTTTCTATCCCTAGCACCCCTTCTACCTTCCAAGCTTGACAGGAGTAATCTCTGAGCACAGCCAGATTAATTTGATTTTCTTCAGCTCATTTTAAAATACAAATATGTCACTCTTTCCTATCACATCTTTCTAACATATTAAGTTTCATTAAGAAGATAGCTAAACTTTCCTGAGATAAATAAACATTGTGTTAACCACTTATAATTTTCTAAAGATATTTGTTCACCTAGCAGTAACTCAGTTACATTTTAGTTGTTGATTTTTCAAACCAATAACCAAATTCACTTAAAGGTGAATCAAATGAAGATTATGGATTTCTTCATAATGAGAATGATGATTTTCCTTAAAAATGTGTTTTATTTATTTTCACTTTGACAATATACATTTGATTAATTTAAATTAACCTTTAATTATTCTAGAAGGTATACATTTTTTCCTGTCCTAAACACCGTTTAATACTGTGATTAGAATCCAATAATTCATGTAATTTTCTCTTGGGGTTTCTGTGAAATTAAGCATCAGTTTCTACCTTGGGCTGCTAATTGATCACAACGTGAGTATAGGCAAGAAAAGGTCAATTAACTACACAGTGCTACCAAAAACATAGGCTAGCTGCAATTAAGAACCTAGACAAAAGCAGATACAATACAATTTATTTTTTCAATGATTGATGGTGAAATTCTTCCTAAACCATGAATAATTAGCCTTAAAAAGTGATGCAAGTTAGATACTCTAAAAAAAGGGGAAATCTTATGCACAGAAACAAGCTCTTATCTACTAGGGATAAGATTCCATAAATTTTATAATACGAGGTGCCTCCCATACTGAGCATGTGTCATGTGACCCCAACTTAGACTCCATATGATTGGACATCTACCTTCCAATTCAGATCCCTGGATCTCAGACTTAGAATGGATACAGTTCTAAGCAATAGCACCAGGAATCAAACTCCTCCCTGGGAAATTCCTAATAAGGCTCCGGTACCTACTTGCACCAGTTTTGATCTGACATCCTGACAATGAGAAAATGGCAACAACTTGATCTAAGAGCAGGTTGCCCTCTCTCATCACCTAATAGTAAGATGAAATCAGAATGTTCTTTGCTTTGTGCAAAAACCAAGATTGCTAACTACAGAAGACTGACTTTGACAAACATGAGTGAGCAGAACCTATCATGGGACCAATAAGAAAGACCTAACTTGGGTTTCGGACTAGAATTTATAAAAAAACTAAGATCTCTAATTCTAGAGGTCTGACTTTGACAACTGTGACCAAGCAGAACTTCTGGAACTATAATGAAAGACTCTATTCTATGCTTTGTCCTAGGATCTGAACCAAAAACAAGACCACTAATTGCAGAAGACTGATTACAACAACAGTGATGGAACAGAACTTCTAAAACTGTAAAGAAAGACACTATCCTAGTCTACATCCTATAACCTACACAAATACCAAGATCTCTAGCTTATAGGCCTGATGTTATCATCCACACCTGAGTGGAAAGTTTCCTGGCACCATAAAATGACCTTGGGATGTGAAAATGAGTGTATGGAACCTGTAGTTATTCCCATGGCAGTATTCTTCAAGGGTGGAGAAACCCTGTATCTCTAAGGCCAAGGGAATTCCCTTTCTAATTTCCCCATACTGTGTCTATGCCAAAGAAATAAAAAAGAAGCAAAAACCCTGCCACACCAGCCCTGCTTCTTTTTTTTTCTTTTTCTTCTTCTTATTTATTTATATTTCTTCTTTTTCCTTTTATATTTTTATTTTTTATTTTTCTCATGGTTTTTATATAATGGTTATTTTTAATAGCTGGTGCTTTTTTGTAGGTACTGAGTTTTTTGTTTGTTTGTTTTGTTTTTCTTTTTTTCTTTTTCTTTTTTTGAATTGATATTTATAACCTCTACACGGAATCCTCCCAGGATTTTCTTCAACAGAACCACATAACTTGAAACATGTTGTTCTGCCTTAAAAATTGAGGGGGGAGGGGCCCGGGAGATAGCATGGAGGTAAGGCGTTTGCCTTTCATGCAAAAGGTCATCAGTTCGAATCCCGGTGCCCCATATGGTCCCCCATACCTGCCAGGAGCAATTTCTGAGCATGGAGCCAGGAGTAACTCCTGAGCACTGCCGGGTGTGACCCAAAAACCACAAAAAAAAAAAAAAAAAACTGAGGAGGAAACAATGGAGGGTACCAAGACCAGTCATATGAGCATTGAGTAGAACTAAAAACTGATCAGACGCAAACACCAAATGCAAAGTCAATGACAACAGAATTGATACCCAATCTACAAGAACTAAAAGTCTGGGGGCAAGTGAGGAAGATATGGGATGCATGCTGGAAATAGCAGTGGAGGGAGGACAACACTGGTGGTGGGAATGGCCCTGATTTATTGTCACTCTGTACTTAGATACTACTGTGAAAGATTTGTAATTCACTTTGGTCACAATAAAAATTATCTAAAAATAGTGATGCATGAGGCCGGAGACATAGCATGAAGGCAAGGCATTTACCTTGCATGCAGAAGAATAGTGGTTCAAATCCTGGCATCCCATATGATCCCCGAGTCTGGCAGGAGCAATTTCTGAGCATAGAGCCAGAAGTAGCCCGAGTGCTGCCTGGTGTGACCCAAAAACAAACAAAAAAAAGTGGGGGGGGGGTGCAGTTAGATAAGGCACATGTTGAGTTTAATATATTTGCTTCAGAATGTAATATTAGCTGCACTATTTTTTTTAAACTCCATGGTACTTGGAAAATTGGTTGTCTATCAGTACAGTAACAATTAAACCTTTAAAAAACCCAAGAGGGGCTGGAGAGATTGCATGGAGGTAAAGCTATTGCCTTGCATGAAGAAGGTTGGTGGTTCGGATCCCGGCATCCAATATGGTCCCCCAAGCCTCCCAGGAGCGATTTCTGAGTATACTTATACCTCAAAGAAGATATCAATACTAGGATGCCAACAGCAGGAGATATAGCATCAAACCTGAATAAATGGGACTATATCAAACCAAAATTTTCTGTATGGCAAAGAAACTCAAGTTAAAATTAGAAGGAAGCTAACTGAATGGGAGAAAATGTTTACACCAACACATTGAGTAAAGATATGATATTTAGAATATACAAAATACTCATAATGGTTAGCACCACAAAAATAAAATAAAAATAAAATAAAGTAAGAAACAAACATCAAAAATGGAGAGAAAATGAAGACACTTCTCTGAGAAAGACCAAAAGATAGCTAAAAGAGGCATGAAAAAATGTTCATCATCTATTATCATTATGAAAATCCAAATCAAGACAAAAATGAAATATCATCTTACATTAGTGAGGATAGCACATAGCACAGTTATTGGGAAAAATCTGTTGGTTGGAATGTGGTAAGAAAGGAACTACTGGATGAACTGCTCTCTGATCCAACTCCTATAAAAATCAGTATGAAAGTTTTTCAGCAAACTCAAAATTGAGCTGTCATAGCAACCTCTCTTTTGGGAATCTAACCCCAGGACAGAAAAACATTTATCTAAAAGAATGTATGTACACCGCTATTCATTACAGCTCTCAGTACTTAGACTTGGAACCAACCTAGATATGCAACAACAGGCAAGTGAATTGTGAAGATATGGTAGATATAGATATAGATATAGATATAGATATAGATATTGACACTGACATAGACATAGATATAGATATAGATATAGTATAGATATCAATGGAATACTACATAGCTAAAAAGATGCTGCAAACATGCAATTTGTAGCAACATGAATAGAACTAGAAGATATTAAGTTAAATGCAGTAAGCCAGAAGGAGAGTAATATCACTTATATGTGGTATTTAGAATAACTGCATGAAGAAACATTATGGTCTTGGTAGTAATCTTGAACACACAGCCCCATAGTATAGTGAGGAGAATGAAACAAACATTGAAAAAGGAAAAACATAAAAGCTTGTATCTTGGGGCCGGGGCGGTGGTGCTGGAGGTAAGGTGCCTGCGCTAGCCTAGGACGGACCTAGCCTAGGACGGACCGCGGTGTCCCATATGGTCCCCCAAGCCAGGAGCGACTTCTGAGTGCATAGCCAGGAGTAACCCCTGAGCGTCACCGGGTGTGGTCCAAAAACCAAACCAAACAAACAAAAAAGCTTATATCTTCTTTTATACTTCAAAGAACTCTGAATCAATGAATAAAGCTGGTTAGAATGAGAAGGTGTTCAATTATTTGCTTTTTATAGAAGTCTTTAAAATATTCTAATGCATTTACCCAAGAAACAAATGAACTCCCATATCAGTGCTCACTGATATGTTTTCGAATGTTTTGATGGAACCGAAGCAATAGTGAAGCTGTAAGGCATTTCTCTTGCCAGGGCTGATCCAGGATGGACCTGTGTTAAATCCCCAGAGTCCCTCCCATATGGTCCTCTGAGTCAGGTGCTATTTCTGAGCACATAGCCAGAAGTAACTCCTATGTGTCACCAGATGTGCCCCCCCCCCAGAAATTAAAATATGGAATGCTTTAGTGTCTTAATTTTAATATGTCTATAACTCTTTAATCTTTTGTTCACAGTGGTTTTTGGAAATATAGGTTGGTTGACCTAATTTCATATTACAGTGCTATATTATATTATACTCCAAATATAGTGCTCATTATGGTAATGTCTTGACAAATATTCTAATCTATTCATTTTCCATTGATTATGCCTGGTAATATGAGCTAATATTTATGTTCACAGATATTGGAGTAGACAACTGCAGGCCATAGACTCTTGCTACAGTGTTCTTCATCAATATTTTTTTGCAATTTATTTTAAATTCAAGCTAGTTTAATACTATATCATAATGCCCATGTTTTCATTTTTCTTCCAGGAAAGGAAGCTAGATGCTCAAGACCCATTAGACAATACAGCATGGTATGGAAAACTTTTACAGTGCTCATTACCATATAACAGTATTTCAGACTTGAAAATTATTATTGTTTTAAGAATTATTTATACATAATATAACCCAGGAAGCTTATCTTTAGCAAAATTTACTGTCATCAATTTTGGAACTGGCATGATTTTTTGCATCAGCACCAGGAACTGAACTTCTACCAGAAAAGGCCCTAATGCTGACCTGCTACCAACTTGCTGCATGGTAGGTTAATATGAGGCCCTGATAACTTAAAAACAATTTGCTTTCCCTGCATTGCCACCTAATGGTGCGATGAAACCATAAGACACTCCCTGAGACCCTGATTTTGACATAGGATCGGTGTAAAATCAAGATCTCTAATTATAGAAATCTGACTGTGATTACTGTGGTTGAGCAGAACTTCCTCTTTTGACCATGAAGAAAGACTTTCGGTTAGAGCACTTAGTATGCAAAGAGCCTGTAGTTGATCTTATGACAGAATCTTTCATGGGAAGGGGCAAACCTTTATTAGACCAAAATTTTATCCTTTCTATTTTCCCTAACTTTTGCTACACCTATACCAAAAGCTGCCACCCCTCTTTTTTTTTATCTTTTAGATAGGGAATCCTGTCTTTTTTACAGAACCTTGGAAAATGAATTACTTTTTTTTAGCCTCATATTTCTGAATTTTTCTATAAAATTTTAAAAAAGAAGGATGTGGGCCAAAAACCAACTGTTTTAGTTGCATTGGTGGATATAAAGAAAGGCAGAATTAAATATCCAAGCTAACCTCACAATCAACAGAATCAAGTGAATCAAACTATAACAAGCCAAACTAAAATGGGCCTCTTATACTGGCAGGTCAAGGGGCAAATGGTTGTAGTATAGTATGAAATCTGGGAACATTGGTGAAGAGAGGTTGACACTGGGGTGAAATTGGCCCTGTTTTATTGTATGTCTAAAATTACAACTATGAAGTACTTTGTAAATCACAATGGTTTTAATAAAATTTTTTAAAGAAATGCAGGTTTGGAAATCTTTGCTCGAGATATACCACCTCTGGAAAGCTTCTAAGAAAAATATTCAAGTATACAAAGAAAAAGTTTACATTGTTCCTTTATTAAAAGGTAAATGCAGCATTTCCTTTGTTGAGTTATCTAGAAAGAGTGCTTGAGGTCAAGATTTCTATTCAAGGGGACAAAGTACAGTGAGTAGGGCATTTTTGTCTTGCACATAGCCAACCCAGGTTCAATTCCTGACATCTAACATGGCCCTCTGAGTCTGCAAGAGTTATTCCAGAGAATAGAAACAGGAGAATTCCAGAGGACTGTTGCGTTTCATCTGAAAATGAAAAACTAACAAGAGACGTGGTACCAGGAAAACTTAAGGACTCAGGGGAAGCAATAAAGAGAACTTAAACAAAAATGTAATATTATTTAGAGACTAACTTTAACTCAACCCCATGGTGGACTTTGGACCATGAATTTTATTTGTGAATTAATCTAAGATCAATTTGAGGAGAAATAATACTGGCAATGCTGATTAATCCTTAGTTAAGAGTGATCTGGAAGAACTGGTGTGACAGGCATGGCTTAGTTGGGGAGAATGTTATCCAAGATCAAAATGCTGTTCACCATTTACTTTAATAAAGAATATATCAAAAATATTCAAGGTAATAAACATTAAGCAATCACCAGGTATCCTAAAATAATTCCACTCCTAGGGATATACCCTAAGAACACAAGAATACAACACAAAAACCCCTTCCTCACACCTTTATTTATTGCAGCACTATTCACAATAGCCAGGCTCTGGAAATGACCAAGATGCCCTTCAATAGACGAATGACTAAAGAGACTGTGATACATATACACAATGGAATATTATACAGCTGTCAGGAGAGATCAAGTCATGAAATGTTCCTATACATGGATGTACATGGAATCTATTATGCTGAGTGAAATAAGTCAGAGGGAGAGAGAGAGATGGAGAATAGTCTCACTCATCTATGGGGTTTAAGAAGAATAAGTCTTTTTTTTTTTTGCAACAATCCTCAGAGACAATGAGAGGAGGTCTGGAACTTCCAGCTCACTTCATGAAGCTCACCACAAAGAGTGGTGAGTGCAGTTATAGAAATAACTACACAGAGAACTACCATAATCATGTGAATGAATGAGGGAACTGGAAAGCCTGTCTGGAGTACAGGTGGGACTGGGTGGGAGGGAGAGAGATTTGGGACCTTGGTGGTGGGAATATTGCACTGGTGAAGGGTGGTGTTCTTTACATGATTGAAACCTAATCACAATCATATTTGTAATCCAGATGTTTAAATAAAAAAAATATTTAAAAAAGATAAGGGCACTAATGCAGATAAATTATTGTGCAAAATCATAGAGGCCTTATGTAAAATGTTTGTTTTTACCTTAAGGAAAAAGAACTTTTTTAATAGATATAAACTGAGGAAACACTTAATAAAGTTAACATTTGTAAAAGGCCATTAAAAAATATCAAAGGTGATCAGAAGAGTCTGAAATATTAGTATTGTGTCTCTGAAAGGGAATAACAATGATTAGAACTACAATAATGATCATGCATTTGGCTGTTTAAAGACATAATTTCTAGACTACATTGTTTAGACATGTTAATAAGTGATATGAGGAGTACAGTGAGATAAAAATTACCAAGCCAGTTTACTATCTTTTATTATTTTCTTGAGTCATGCTATTTTACCCAGATATTTGTCATGATTAAGAGACCAATTGAGCTTAATTAGTCTATAACTTGGTTAAATGTAATGAAAAGGCAAAGAGGCCAGTGTAGATTACTGATGAAACTTGATAAGGAGCTGATTAACAATTCCTAATAGAAGGCTTAATGAATAAATAGAAGGAATACAAATATGGAGAAACACAGAAGTCAACAGGTTGGAATCAGAGCTCCATAGCACAGAAATGTGTGCTTAGCTTTAACATAGCCCAATTTCCTAATTGCTGAAGTTATATAATTAAATAAATTTGATAGCATAGCAATAAGTGTCTGGAGGAATACAATAAAAGAAGCCAATGTTAATTTTATACAGAAGACAATTTATATTATCTACTCCCATTGGAAAAATTATTCCAAGATGTAAAGTGCCATGGTATTCAAAACAAATGTTTACATGAGAAAATGAACAAAATGTACATACTGGATGGATAATATATCCATTGTGGTGCTGATTTAGATTGAATAGTTAATTCTTCACTTCAATATTAAAACAAATTAGGAGATATTTAGGAAATTAGTAAGGACAAATAATAAATAAAGTGAAAATATCGTTGGGTCATGTCAGGAGATGAATTCTGAGGTGAGAATGGTCTCAGTTTTCTGTTTGGATAATTATTTCAATTTAATTATTTATATTTATACTTGTATGTATACTATCTCTGAATTTTTTGTACATTCTTCAATCCTTGAATTCCACTATTTTCTCATAAATAAAATTAGGAATAAAATCACAAAAAGAAAGATGTAGTAGGTTCTCTGGAATAGTTTGTAACACCTTAACAGGCTGCCCTATTTCACAATGTGGATCTTGGATACCTGAAATCTACAGTTGAGTAGACGAGTGTTTAGATCAAAGTTTGGGATGCCTGTTTTTATTTCAATGTTATAAAATTTCCTTGGTTCAACAGTCACATAGATTTTGACATAAAGGTTACATAGAGAGAAGTGAAAAGCTTTCAATTTGAAAGTCTTTTACAAGGATCACATACTAGTAAATAGGTAGAAATAGAAGTTCTTTAAAAACACATAAAAACTGCTATGTGCATTTTGCAAGTCTAAAAATATAATTAATGCAATCAAAACAAATTTTTAAGGGTTCCAAGTATAGTTTTACTTCAGAAAATAAACATAACATTTAAAGCAACTGTAATTTGTTGTTCTGTATTTCTTAAAGGTTATTAGAAATATCTTAATATTACATTTAGGGTTTTAAAGTTAGAGCTGATATCATGGTTCAATTTTGATGTTGTTGGTTTGGGACTGACTCTGCATTATTTTTTTAGTTAGAAGAAACAGAAGAAAATATGTGTTAGTATGGGTATATACACATATTTAACTGTACTCTACCCCCTTTTATTTAATATCATTTATATTTGGTATTGCTCAACGCCTGACATAGTACAACTAATGAAAAGATATTTTCTTGAAGCCAATCTGCAAAACTTTTTGATGACCAGACACTTATTTTTCTTCATCCTAAACAGAATTCACTCTACCAGTATCTCCTGCATATATTGTCCAGCACAATACAAAACTATTGTGTTTTAAATGGAACTCTGACACCAGGTGATCCAGGGTCAATAATAAAAGGAAGAACCTTTAGCAGTTGAACACAATAGAAATAGAACTTTTAGCTCCAGAGTGTTTTCCTGAGATTTAAGAAGGAAGCAGATTTTATGTATAAAGGTAACCTGAGTAGTTTTCTGTCTCATTTCATTTAATAGTTCCTCCCTTAAAGAGGAACATTTAAGAAAAAAGGGGTGGGGGCAAGATTTCTGATGAATACCAGTCCTCAAAAATTTTACAAGTTCAGGAAGATCTGTGTATGAGATCTTTAAGTTTCTAAAACTCTGTTGTAATTTTTGTCCCCCCACCCCTTGTGTAATCTACATATTTAGATCAGCTATTTCAGCATTTGAGGGCATCTGTGACCTTAATGGGGTGGACTTTATGCATTGCAGACATATGTCTTAGCAACTTTTATTATCTTATGCAGCTCAACTAATGGGTGTATTCTAAAAGTGATTTGCTTTTCATTTGAATACATTACTATCAAAGCAGTGCATAGTTAAGAGTTTGATCTATAGTTAATTATTTAGCTTGGGGATTTAAAGCTATGTGGTAAATGGGCTTCACATTTTCTTAACAGAAGGTTTGTACAGGCTTTTAAATGCTATTGCAAGTTGGCAGCCAAGCAGTCTATGGTTGGCCTCAATGCTTTCAATTTGTTATATGCTACCTGCTATCAGAGTTCGTCTCCAGGTTGCCAGCTGCTCACATGTATTCTGGACAGGCTCCTGCCATGCAGTTAACATGTACAGTGACATAACCATTTTCAAGCAATGCTCTCTCACATTATTTCTGAACAATGCAGCAAGTAGGTTCAAATGTACGCTCCACTTCATGAACCTACCAACGCATACAAATAAAAAATAGTCATAAAGGTCTTCTATCAAATATATTAAAATGATTGTTTGGAAAAGAAAACTTGAACCCATCAAAAAATCAGAATTGTCTATTCCCCTTACTGTGTGCCTCTGAATGTTCTGCTGAAATCTAGGAGAGCTGTTGCTCTCTATTGCTCCCTGTTCACTCCTGTTTTCCAGGCCTACGAACAGATGGTTCACCACCTGACTCAGAATAGTCTAATGGAAGATTCATTGTGTTTCACAGGAAGCCAAAGATCAAGTCACATTACAGAAGGTGACGCAGCATCTCAGCAACCAGAAATCTAGTAGGATAGAATCAAGTGAGAAAGAGAAAGGGAAGAAGAGCAAGAAAATAAGAAAGAAAATGGCAAAGGTGGGGGGTATGGGATATAATAGAAATGGGGATGGGGTGGACAGAGACAGAGAAAAACAGAAGTCAATATATTTCATGTGCAAAATTTCTCACCATGAAAGGCTAGAATCTAATAATAATAACCAACCTTCTTTCCAATAGTTAGCCCCCAATGTTTAGCCCGTTTCTGTCCAAAAGGAGGACAATAGTGACAATTGTGTGAAATTTTAACATTTTAACTAGTTTTAACAGAAAGCTGAGACTAAAGATGGGGCTGGAGTGGTGGTGCTAGAGGTAAGGCGTTTGTCTTGCAAGCACTAGCCTAGGAAGGGCGGCGGTTAGATCCCAGGTGTCCCATATCATCCCCCAAACCAGGAGCGATTTCTGAATGCATAGCCAGGTAGCCAGGAGTAACCTCTGAGCACCAGCAGGTGTGGCCCAAATAAAAACAAAACAAAGAAATAATGCTAAGAATAAAGAGTCTAAGACAAAATAACATCACATGATATAAGATTATTTCACAGAAATTTATTTTAATTTATCATTTAGCAATAATAGCAATTTGTATAATATCATTGGCAACAATACTACCCCTGCACAACACTTACATAGATCTTTAAATAAATAAAAAAGGAGTGAGGGTTACAGAGGTGTCAATATAAGAATAGTCATTCTCAACCTAACCTAAAATGAGTGAAAATTCTTGACCTATGGGCAAACTGAAACCCTCCCTGTGTTTTATTGGGACACAAACATGCTCATCATTTGTTATTAATCATTGGCTGCTTTCCTTATACATTAGTGAAGATGTGCAGTTGCAATAGATACCACAAAATCTAAACAGTTATAATAGATGCCCAAAAATCTAAACTACTTATCATTTGGTTAAATACATAAGTCTAGGCTAAGTCCTGGCATATCATATTTAACACTTTATGCTTTCCATATGATAATGATCTTGAGCCTAATCAAGAAACCAATGAAAACCTCTATACTAAGAATATAGTACATACTGAAATTCTTGAGTTTAACTTAAAAAATATAACCATTTCCAGGACCAGAAAGATAGTGAAGCAGTAGGGCATTTGCCTTAGACTCTGAAGGATGGTGGTTCAAATCCTGGCATCCCATATGACCCCCCGAGCCTGCCAGGAGCAATTTCTGAGCATAGAGCCAAGAGTAACCCCTGACGCTGCCAGCTGTGACCCAAAAACCAAAAAACCAAAAAACCAAAAAAAAAAACCGAAAAGAAAAGAAAAGAAAAAAGAAAAACATAACCATTTCCTGGAAGTATAAAATACCTTTCAGTTTGTAGATCTTGTTTCTCTGACTACTCTATCCAGTACCATCTACCAGCATGAACAATTCAAATCAAAATTAGCCCAAAAGTCATGAAAATGATCATTTCATGTTTAAAAGTTTGACTTAAGATTTCCTTAACAATAATAACCTTTGTTTGGGCAACTTTATACTAACTTTGAGCCTTTCTAACCACTTGCTGCTAAATCTTGTGAAATCATTTGTTCCTCAAGCAGTAAAAAGAACAACAAATTTTGTTCAGGGGCTCTAGATAAATACTATAAATAATATTCCTAACCTTGTTATTGCTGGAACTGGTTGTCACAGACTCACCCCTAGAGACAGAGTGGCATTAAAGTGCAGTCAAGACATTTACAAATAAATTACTGCCTGAAAAAGAATCATAAGAAGTGAAGCAGCATTTCATCCACAAAGAGCACATTTGAAAATCCGTTATCAAAGTCAATTTGCTATTTCCACCCTACATTAGCCTAATATGATGCACCCGAGACACAGTCAGTGGTGTTTGAGCACAAACTCTCCAAAAATATAAGCCTTTAAGGATTTCCAACTATCTGAGAAACTGCATTACTGGTCAAGATAATGGCATTTTTTTAATGACAAATGAAAAATAGCAGCTGAAATGCACAAGGGCATGAGATTGGGCAACGACAATCTGGTTCCAATGCAGTTCCACCATCTGCCACTTTCCACACTGTTCTGAAGCCGGTCAGCACTTTACCTAGTTTCTTTACCTAGTTTCTGTTCGAAATCAAGATCAGCTAGAGCAAAAGGCACAAGACAGAGGGTGCATTTTTTTTCCTGTCGTTCTCCAGCCTTGCTCAATTAACAAGAATAATAGCGCGGGTGCCAAAATTCTCTCCCTACTCTGACACAACCAAAACGACATTTCTCCCCCCAAAAAAATACCTCGATAAAGCTAAGTTGGAGGAGACATGTTGGAAATACTGAGGACAGTTTTATTCTGCAAAAAAATCCTATACAGTACGACAAAAAAAAAATATGATTGTTTCCTGAACCATTTGTAGCATTAGCCTCCACTCACTTCAGCTAACAAAGATTAGTGAAGGAATGGCAAAATTTCATATCTTTTCTAAGCCTTTCCTGTAGATTCACAGACAAATCTAACTTATTTTACTATCTCTGTGGAATTAAGAATTTACTGACAGTAACTATTTATAAAATATATTTTCTAAGATACTTTGTTTAATCTCATAACTCACTACACATTTCAATCATTCTGTCACCTGCATAATTTTGTGAACTAGAAAAAACAAGAACAACAAAAACAATTAGAGAGCTTCTAGGGGAATTTTATTGGTAGAGAGAATCACCCTGGAAGATCACTTTAATAATATTCACAATGATTCCCAAATGCCATATGTATTTTGAGGATCCCAAACTTTATATAGGAAAAGTAGGAGAATGAATTTATATATGTATCAATATACCCCTATTATATATATACACATATATATATTTGAGAGGTAATTTGACTCTTAACTCACAGACATGATTCAAGTAGAAGAAACTAATCTGAGATAAATTATTTTCTCAGCTACACAATCTTGACTAAAGTCCAGGATCTACTAAGATTTTTTTCTTTTGCTCTTAAAATAATTATAATCTCTAAGTTTGGTATGCTACAAGATTCAAGACCTTAAGAGTAAGATTATGGGGCCAGCGCAATAGAACAGCTGCCTATTGCTTTGCAAGTGGCTACACAGTATAAAAGATTCCCAGTATTACATACAGTCTCCTGAGTTCCCAGAATGACTGATCCCTGAGTATAAAACCAGAAGTCCTGAGAATAGCTTACAAAAAAAAGTGAAAAAGAGATTAAAAATTACACCAAAGAGAATTTCTAAGTATGGCAAATCCTGATTCAAATGTTTCATCAATTATTTCTGCTACAGTAAGAAAATAAACTATTGAATCTCTCATTGCAATTGAGGAATCAATAAAGCTATTGGTCTCTACACAATTTTCTACACTCTCAATGTACATAACAGTTATATCAAAGATTGATCACTTCTTGGCCTTTTGACTAAGATCAAGTTCAATACTAAATTTGCAGAAATGCTGCTAATTTTCTTATAAAAACTAAAGAACGATTAACATGTAGTTTACAGTTATATTTTAATCCTCGCTTCCCTGAACTTTGTTTTTGGTTATTGTTTTGTTTTCTTTTTGCTTGGTATTTTTTTTAATATTTGGTTTAGCTTTTGACTTTTGGGTCTTTCCTTGTGGTGGTATTTATGGCTTCTTCCTGGATCTCTGCTCAGGGATTGAACCTGGGTCAGCCATATGCAAGTCAAGCACCCTACACATTTTAGTATATCTCTATTTCCAAATTTTCCAAATTGAAAGATACAGATCTAAATTTATACCTTTCATAGGAATGAAAGGTATACAAAGGTTTTCTATTTAACAAATAATAGCACTTAGTGCTAACTACTAATGCTATAAACATAACTAAAGAATATTTATGGACACATAAATATTCTAAGAGAAAACAATTCTGTTTCACTTTCCTCACACTATTGAAGATAAATCAATGAAGAATGCTAAATTTACATAGAACGTCGATTAGCATATAAGGGCCTAATCTTTTTTTCTCTTAATTTTTTTTTGTGTGGTTTTTGGGCCACACCCGGCAGTGCTCAGGGGTTACTCCTGGCTTTATGCTCAGAAATTGCTCCTGGCAGGCACGGGGGATGCAATGAAAGAGGACAAGGTAAAGTTACAGTGGAAGGACAATCACCCATAACATAATTTTCAGAAGAAGTCCCCTTGCTGATATCTTAACTTTGAAATTTCGGCCAAAGAACTTTAGGATAAATAAAACAGAATCCATGTACAATTACTGTGTCCGTCAAGTCCCCAGGTTATACTTTTATAATTATAATATTATATAATTATATACATTATAATATTTCTTAACAGCACAAAAGGCAATCTAAAGCCATATAACTTATGTAACTCCTTAAACATTAGAGGCATAGTATTTTTTTACATTTCCATGTACATGCATATTAGTTTTAAGTTAACCTCAAAATTTAAGGTTTTTTTAAGGATTAGCGTCAAAGGAGCACAGTAAAAACGGTGTTAGAGTGGCAATTGTTGTTTGCATAGGCCCACCAAAATATAAGGGGCATGGAAAGGAATAACCTTGGACTAAATACAAAGAGACCCTACACCTGAAGTTTTCTGGCATAAGACCAACTCTAGGCTCCAGGCAAGCTAGATCGTCCAATCCAAGGCTTTGTTTGTAGTGCCAAAACACTTTTATTTTCCACACAGTCTCTGTTGCTGTATCATGTTTCTATATTAAAGATCCTAGAATCTGCATATTCTGCATTGAAGTCAGAATGTGGAGCGTCCTCTCATTTCACCTCATAATTAAAGGGCAATGTAGGAAGCCCTGTCCTGTAAACAGGTCCATGTTGTTAAGTTAAAGGCCTAATCTTAAAATGATGTTTTCAAATTGTCCACCACATATATAAACAAATTGCATAGAGTTATCCCTTCAACAAACTCTTTTTTTTCTTTTTTGGGTCACACCAGCAGCACTTGGGCTACTTCTTGCTCTATGCTCAGAAATTGCCTCCAGCAGGCTCTGGGGACCATATGAGATACAGGGATTCGAACCAATGTCTTTCTGCATACAAGGCAAATGCCTTACCACTGTGCTATCTCTCCAGCCCCTCAACAAACTCTATGAGAGCTTGCTATACATCATGGGGAACACATTATACACCATAGATTTACACATAACCATAATTATATATGTATATATACATATATGTGTATATATATTTATATACACCATAGTTGACCATAAAAGATATTTGGAAGACAGTGACCTCTAAGTCAGGTTTTAGGAATTATCTAAGTGTGGAAATTAATTTATTTGAGATAGTTAGAAGAAAATTCAAGAATAAATTAGTTAAGAGGTATCCGATGAAAATATGTGCCATCAGCAGTAGTATAGTGGGTAAGCCACTGCTTGCTTGCTTGCTTGCTTGGCACTCTATTGACCCAAATTCAATCTTCAGCACTGAATTTTCTTCCCCTTAATTCTGCCAGGAATAATCCCTGAGCACAGAGCTGATAATAAATCCTTAATACTGCTGTATGTTGCCCCCATCACCACAAAAAAAAAGAAGAAGAAGAAGAAGAAGAAGAAGAAGAAGAAGAAGAAGAAGAAGAAGAAGAAGAAGAAGAAGAAGAAGAAGAAGAAGAAGAAGAAGAAGAAGAAGAAGAAAGAAAGAAAGAAAGAGAAAATGTAAATACAAGTAGTCCAGCTTTCTTGAAAAAAAAAAGGCAAAAAAGATAAAGACATACATAGAACCCTGATACGAGAGCTTTGTACTGTTAAAGCTTGTTTGATGTATCGTCAAAATTATAAGAAGAAATTGAAAAAGCATTAAGAAGAGAGTGTTATAGATTTAAATCTGCATTTCTGAAGCTAAGTTGAAGACAAATTTGATTGGGACAAGAATGGAAAAAGGAGACCAATTAAAAACCTAATAAAGAATAAGCAGCCGGATGAAAGATAATGAGGATGTGAATTAAAGTGATGACCAGAGGGATGGATTTAAAAGGAAGGATTGGGATTTTAAAATAAGCAGTGTTCTATAATTAATTATATAAGGCTGGTGGGTAAAAGGGAAGATTATATTTTACTTACAAATTTCTATCCTAGTTTTCTAGTTTCAGCATCACAGTTAAAAATCATGGCATAAGTAGGGATATGTTGGTAGATGAGGGCAAATCCAGTTTTTGACATCTTACAGAAAAGTTTAGCAAAGAACAGTTATTTCATGGTTCCAGGAGGCTATGATATATGTCAAAATAGATGAAATTGAAATGTACACTTAGGTTTAAAGATAAACAATGTAAATAGATGTAATACTGTATTTCATCTGTTGAAACTGAGATGGTAGAAATTCAGGAGCATGTGTGATCACAAAGACCAAAAGAATACACAATAAAGAGATCAATATATTAAATATAGCAGAAAAAACTAAAAACTAAGGAGACTCCTCGGTTGACAATCAGGAAAATTAGATGCTATGTTATAGTAGTTTAGGAAGGAAAACATGAAGTATTAAAATGATCAGAGAAAATCATTGAGCTGATTATCAAATGGCAGTAGAAAAAAAATCAAATAAAATCCAAAAAAGCAAATAAAGCCCAAGAAGATATAGAGTTACTTTATTCTACCAGGCATGATGTTATGGATTTTTCTGAATGTATAACCCTGTGTTTAATGCTTATTTGATAAGGACTTAGATTTGAAAGGAGAAATATCAAGCAGGTGAAATTGCTACTTAAGAAAAATTAGACAAACAATGTCAGTGAAAGGTGAAACTGAATGTGAAGAGAAATCAATGATTACATGATACTGAATTCTTTTGAGAGCTATTGCCCATGAGGAAATTTTCAAAAAGGGCCAGTTCTTTTAATATTAGTAAGAAGTATTTCATGTTTATATGTCCCAGATGAATAGCCCACTGTCAGTTTTGAAGACATGTAACATTGCAAACAAAAACTCTTTTGTTTTGTTTAATTTTGTTTTGCTTTTGTTTGTTTCTTTTAGCTACATTATATTCTGAGCAAATGTAAACTCTAAATTGTGAACATCAATTACAAGCCAACGTACTGTCTCCCCATTTCCCTTTTATTGGAAGGTAATGGAAGATAGTAACAGTTTAAAATACAATTCATAAGTTAAAAATGTCTTCCAATAAAAAAGGATAATATCATAAAGCCATGGATGATGCTCAAATGATTCAATCATCAGCCTCAACTTTTAGTGAAATTGGTACTTTTCCCTCACTTTGACCAGAATATATTACTGCTGCAAAGCAATTTGCACGTTGCAACTTTAGAGAGAACAGAAAGGACTAGACTTGCCAGAGGCACTTGGGTAATTGTCACAGGCAGATTGTTTACTTTGCTTAGACATTTATTATTATTTTCATATTATTCTGCCAAGATCAAGCAAAAGTGCTAACAGGCTTTGGTGTTTTTATAAAGGTGAAATTTAAAGTAATAAAGGCATAAACCATCACATTGCTTGGCAGGTTATAAAATTTGTCGGTTTGTATAAAATACTAGCTGAGAGTACACTTTATTTTTGTTAATTCCACTATATAGCATTGCCAAAAAAATAACCTAAATAGATTTTCTTAAATTCTTTTTTTTTAGAGGTACACATGGCTGCACTCAGGGTTTACTCCTGTCTCTGCGATGAGGGATCACAACTAGCAGGATGGAGGCATCATCTGGGATGCAAGAATTGAAGTCAATCAACCACCTGCAAGGCAAGTACTCAACCCTCTGTGCTATCACTCCAGTCCAGATTTTCTTAATTTGTGACCAAATTTTTAGCAAGGTTTTAAGAGTAGATTACTGCTAAAATTTAATTACAAAATTAAACTTTGGAGGAGTGTGGAGAGGGTGTCTGCCTTTCATGTGGCTGACCTTGGTTTGATCCTTGATCCCTGATCCTCAGCATCTTGTAGGGTCCCTGGAGCACCATTAGGACAGATCAGGACATTCCTTATCAAATAAGCATTTAAAAAGTCTGAGAATATATCCATGAGTAATCCCTGAATGCTGCTGAATATTGCCCCTAAAATAAAACAAAACAAGACCAATAGTTTATTAACAGGAGTCAGTATCAATCAGCATCAGAAATCACAATTGTTCCTCTT
>PVKC010014819.1:0-21905 GCA_004027635.1 Crocidura indochinensis | reverse complement strand
AACAACAGAGACTGTGTAAAAAATAAAAGTGTGTTGGCACTACAATGTATTGGATTGGACTATCTAGCTTGCCTGGAACCTAGAGTTGGTCTTATGCCAGGAAACTTCAGGGATAGGGTCTCTGTGTATTTAGGTCAAGGTTATTTCTTTCCATGCCCCTCATATTTTGGTGGGCCTATGCAAACAACAATTGCCACTCTAACACCGTTTTTTACTGTGCTCCTTTGACTCTAATCCTTACAAAAAACCCACTTAAATTTTTGAGGTTAACTTAAACTAATATGCATGTACATGGAAATGTTAAAAATTAGTATGCCTCTAATGTTTAAGGAGTTACATAAGTTTTATGGCTATAGATAGTCTTGTGTGCTATTAAGAAGCATTATAATGTATATAATTATATAATATTATAATTATAATATAATTTGGGGTCTTGAAAAACAATTGTAATTGCTTTTTCAAGTAATTGTACATGGATTCGGTTTTATTTATCTTAATGTTTGTTGGCCGAAAATTCAAAGTTAACATATCAGCAAGGGGACTTCTTCTGAGAATTATGTTATGAGTGACTTTCCTTCCACTGTAACCCTATCTTGTCCTCTTTCTTTGCATCATTGTTCTCATAATTAAAATAAAAAAAAATTAAAAAAAAAAGATCCCATGAAGTCGTCCTGTGATATTGGAATGTGGAGATTGGAAAGAAGCTCATAGAAATTTTGATGAGAAATGTAGAATGCATCTTATGAGGTTATGGACTATGTTATGGAGTCCCATCTTTTTCTGAATGAAAAAAATTAAAACATAAGCCTTAAAAGAGAAATATTTGGGGGCGGGGAAGATAGCATGGAGGTAAGGCGTTTGCCTTGCATGTAGAAGATCAGTGGTTCAAATCCCGGTATACCATATGGTCCCCCGAACCTGCCAGGAGCGATTTCTGAGTGTAGAGCCAGTAGTAACCCGTGTGCATTGCCGGGTGTGACCCAAAAACCAAAAGAGAGAGAGAGAGAAAGAGAGAGAGAGAGAGAGAGAGAGAGAGAGAGAGAATTATTTATTACTGTATCAGAGGTGATAAAATTATATCTTCTGGACAAGGTCAAGCCAACCACCTGTTTTATAAAGAAAGTATTGTTAGAATACAGATTACTAAGTATAGCTGCTGTTGTAATATAATGGAGGGATGGAAAAGTTGTAACACTGATTGCATGAGTTATGGTGTATAAAATGTACTATTTTCCCTTTTATGTTGTGGACCCCAGAATGGACAGTTTTACAAACAATGCAATAAACAGCAACTCATGTTTATGGTAGTACTTATGGGACTATGATTATCTTCAGACCTTACTCACCAGTATTAGACCATGAACAGTTCTTGTTACAGGACTTCTAGTCATTTATTCTCTTATCACCTTATGGTAATTCCTTGTTTTCATCTTATACTTTTTTACTTATAATACATTGTTGTTACCATAAACAACCAAAGGAATCAATAATGTTTATTTCCTTATTTACGAATTATCTAGTCCATCTGCTAATTCAAGTTCTTTGGGGATTTCTGACAAAGGATCCATGAGTCTCTCTCAAATATTTAGGAAAACAATACCCAGAGAAATCCTAAAATCCAGATCTCTTGACTTGCATTCCTGTCATCTTGTTATTGCTTTAATTCAGCTGTCCACATTAGTCTAAAAATAAGCAACACTTTAATCTCACCATAACCAGGAAAACTAGAGATATGTATCTACTTATAGAGTCATACTTTAAGAGTCATGATGACTCATTGATGAGAAAAATGTGCCCAGGAGCTTTGTCTAAATCTGTGTTATAATTGTCTCGACAGCACAGTTTTGCACATTATCTTAGCAAGCTGAGCTCAATGGAGTGCCCTAGAAAGCTCTGGAAACTCTGCAAGGTGTCCTACAAAGAGGTTAGGCCTCAGGAGTCTCTGTATTGCTATTCCATATGCCTGTTTGCCCTTCCTATTAGGAGGCTGGAAATATAATTAGGAGACAAGCATCACAGATGCTGCAGTTTACAATAAGCAGAAGAAACCGCCGAAACGGGTAAGACATGAAAGGATAATTTTGCTTATACAAAATAGCAGACTGCAAACTAAAACCAAGAAAAACAAACAGGCAGATGGAAAGAGTGGAAAAGGCATTGGCACAGCTGTGAGCAGGATTTAGACACCCAGATGCAACATAATTTGGGGGGTGGGGTGGGAGAGGAAAAGAATCTGAGGAAAAATACATAGATACACAAAAGATACTGGAAAATAATGAGTTCTTCGTGTCTCCACCTGCGGGTTAAACTTTTTCACATCCACTGCCTCAAGCCACGGTGGCTGACAGTCATTTCCCAGAGGAGTGGAAGGAGAAGAATCAAGGAGAGGAAAAGATAAATAGGGGTCAGTCCTAATAGAGAAAACAGCAGCAATGAAAACCAACTGCTCTGATTGCAAGGGAAGAAGGGAGGCACAGCCATTATCCAGAAGAGGAAGAAAAGTAGTGTTTGGTTTATTATTAGCAACATTATTTAGATAATAACATATGTGTATGGTTGCCTTTTCAGACAGAGCCAAAGGCACAGGGAGGGGCAAGGATGAGAGAAGCACTCTGGACGAGGCATTACTCACTGAAATGAAACTACAAATATTGTCTTAGTTTTTCTTCCTCCCCCAGGAGAACTCTCAATGATTGTGTTGTTTTCCCTATTTTTAGGAAATAGGATCAAAGGGGGATGAAATGCAATTTAAATCTTCATGTTTATGATGCTCTGGTACACCTTTTCCATTCTGCCTTTTCATACAAACTCATTAAAGCTATCAGAAGAAACCCTTTGGAGGTAACTCAAAGGTGGTCCCCAAAGGAGCAGCCATTCTTCAGTCATTCTTAATAAAAGGCAGATGGAAGAGGGGTATTGTAAACCTTGCAGTTACAAGGAATTAGAATTTCACTGCCACCACACATTAACACTGTGTTTTCACATCTAACAATGATCATCATCCACATCATTGTAGTTTTCTATTTTACAACTTACGTTCATTCATTTTCATTATCACTAAGCTCTGAGTTCCTGGAGGAAAAAACAGGGGCATTTTCAGATCTCAACCTAGAGAAAGCACAGCTGCCCTAGGTCACCCCAATTGTCCCAGTCCCTAGCCTGCTCAATCTCGTCTAGAGTGTCTTAGTGATGTGAGGCTCAGTGTGAGTAATGGGGTCTGAGATGTGCAGAGTTCTGCCCAGAGGAGAAGAGCAGTGAGTGACAGTGAAGGAATGGGTCTCTCCAGACAGTCAGCTTCCAAGAAGATTCCAGATGCATGTGACTTCTGCATCCCCTGGATTCTCAGGACATTCTATTAGATATGTCACTTCCTGAAATCTCTCCTCCCCAACTTTTCCCATCAAATTCCTGTGAACAGGGTCTATCTCAACCCCTAGTGCTCTCTGTGCTTGGGCTTCATTCCCATTATAGTTTTTTCAAGTGGACTGATCAAGCAAACAAAGTCTGTATGTCATATGAAATAATGTATTTTTTTTCCTAAACAGGGCCTCCATATTTGCAAAATGCTAGTCAGAGAAACTTCTTCACCTACCATGGAGACAATATTGGTTTCTTCATTCTTCATTTATAACATTCTTTCTAGAGGCTCTGAGAACCTCACCATGCTGTGCTGGGCTCCTTGAAGAGGGTGAGATTTCTTCCCTGTTGGGTGCAGGGGGCCTCTCTAACCCCTGTCACAGGAAATGAGGCAGAGTTCCCATCTCTTGGAGAAATACATCTTTTCGTGGGAAGAGAAAAATCATAGTTTGGCATTCCAGTCCCTGGCTTTTTGCAGCAGTTATTTTGGGGAAGGGGGAAGCCAGTCTCACAACACTTTCCTGAGAGAAAAGATGCCAATGTCAATGTCAGCCATTAGGAAATGTCATTAAAGGAGATGAGAAACGGGCTGTGGACATTTTAATGAGCCCAGAATACTCTGCTTGGAGGTTTTATGGAGACCACAGGAAGCCAGGGAGACAATGACATTCATGCCCCTTTTTTAGAGTCTGGTAAAGAGCATTTATTTAGTTATTTATTTATTTTTAGTGTGTGGAGTTTTGAAAGGGAAAGTTACTGTTGAAGGCCATGCCCAAGTTTGCCTTATTCATAGAACTTGTGGATGGACTGTAAATGGTGTGCTCAAGTTACAGAGGCCTCACTGCCCCAATCCTTCCGGAATTGCACAGAAACTCCTATTTTTAAATTTCAAGATAGTCTGGGACTTTCTTCAGAGATAATTTTTCTGTTTAGCTTTCAATGGTTGCAACAGCACTTTTGGAATCTCTTTGTAATTATGCTTTTATTAATTTGCCTTTGGCAAAATGTAGTTGAAAAAGATCAAGAAACTTTCTCTCTCTCTCTCTCTCTCTCTCTCTCTCTCACACACACACACACACAAAGCAATAAAAATCAAAATTTGATCTTGCAATTTTTCTTTAGAGTTTTCTTTTTTAATACTCAGATATAGAGAGAGGTAGATGTATGGCTGGTATAGAAATAAAGTCTATGCTCACATAATTGTCTATAAAAGTCTGTTCTCACATAAGTGAAAGGAAGATTTGTGGTTCTTCACTTGGGTCTACTCAGCAGTGATTTTTTTTCTGTAAATCAGGAGTTATTTTTTGAAAACTGTAAACTAGAAGAAAATGTGCATATTTCTGGCATCTTGATTTCTGCTTGCACAGTGTTGCCATTGTACATTTTCCCTGGAGTACCAGCTAGAGAACTAACTGGTAGACTCTCCAGAACATTCCTGAAAGGCAGAGATTTTCTATTTTTACTGCCATCTTGTGGTACTGCTTCATTACTGCAATCAGCATGTGAACTGAATACTCATTTTTGCCATTGTGTATCTCACTCATTCATGCTTTAATTCAACTAGAAGTGAATAGGAGCCTGCTAGGTCCCAGATACTGATTATTGTACTACAGATCAGTATAGAATATCTGTGTTAAACCTATTATAGAAACTCTCTTCGAAGAAAGGTAAAAACTAAAACAGTGATATCCTGGAAGATAGTCTACTTGGTACTGAATAATCACTATGATCTGATATGCATTTATTATTCCACAAAGTACTCACAAAAGCTCTGCTGGTGATCCTTAATGCTTATTATATTTGCAATGAATAAAATTGAAGCTTAAGGAATTATTTAAATTATGCAAATCAAACAAACACCTAAGGAGAGAAATGAAGTTTCAAAACCCATCAAACCCTATTTCAAAGCCAAAACTCTCAGTGAATAAATGGAAGGGGAAATTAATTCCAAGATGAGGTTACATTTGAAAAGGACTTAAAGAATGATGACATTTATTCCCTTCAGTTTAACCCATGGGAATCATGGTCTATCAAACATTCCATACGTATGTTGGTTAGATTCTGGTGAATTTAAATAAACTCCAACTATAACAACAAAAACCTCGTACCTGACATCATATTTCTACTCCTCAGCCATTTTGTGTGAGTGCAAAGCAGAAATATATGCCTCTTTAAGCAGAAATGGAAGCCTGCTATTGTAAATACAGCTATGCAGTCTGCTTATTATGTTTAATTTATTACAGTTATTTTTTTGCTATATGCCAAATAACCACATGCATGGTGAATTTAAATAGAACCCATTTATCTCCGAGTTTTGTAAGTTAGAAGACCAGAAAGCATCAATGAACTCTCTGAATAAAATTTCTAAAATCCAAACTCAAGGGTCTGTGAGACCAGGTGCATAGCTAGAGACTCTAGGAAAGCATCTATGTCTCTTCTTTGATGCTATGGCAAAAATTCCATTATTGGGGATTCTCAGATTGAGAACCTTTCTTTTTTCATGCTAAGTGCTGGCCAGAAATCAGTTTTAGCATGCTTCTTTTGTTATTGTCTTGAGAAATGTCCTTTTAAAGGAATATTATCATGAGAGTAAGCCACCTAAATGATCTTCCTCCTTCACTTAATTTTTTTTTTTTTGGTTTTTGGGGTCACACCCATTTGATGCTCAGGGGATACTCCTGGCTAAGCGCTCAGAAATTGCCCCTGGCTTGGGGATACCTTATGGGATGCCAGGGGATCGAACCGTGGTCCTTCCTTGGCTAGTGCTTGCAAGGCAGGCATCTTACCTCTAGCACCACCTTACCGGCCCCTCCTTCACTTAATTTAATAAGACTTTTAATTAAATTAAATTAAACAGCATGCCTCCCTCCTTTCCCCCTATGCCTTTAACCCTGATACATATATTGCAAAGTTCACTGGTTGCAGTTTATATCTTATGTTTTCACTGATGTTGAGTCTGTGCTTAGATATAGAGTTTACCACATTCCCACATCAGCAGCATAATCGAAATTTCAAGCCCTGTACCCCCATTACTTCCCTTCTCCTTTTCTTTTTTCTCCCCCTTGATTTCTTTTCCTTCTCTGCCCTTCCTCTCCCTAAATTCTGCAGTTGAGTGATCAAGGCACCCCATCTTTCCTATATTTTATTTTTCTCATTCCCTTAGATGAGATCGTTCTGTGTTTGTCTTTCTTCTTGTGAATTACTCCACTTAACATATCTTCCAATTCCAACTAGGCGTTAGCAAATTGCATGAATTCATCATTACTTGAGCTGTTGTGTATGTGTACCAAATCTTCATCATCCATTCGCCTTCTTGAACACTTAGGAGGATTATTTCATATCTTAGGCATTGTATATGCAATAAGAAATAATGGCTTGTGGATGTATTTTTGAATGAATGTTTTTAAGTCCTGGGGATAGATGTTCCAAAGTAGAATTTCTGGGTTATATGTCAACTCAATTTTTAAGTTTACCAAGTTTACCAAGGTCAGGTATACTGCTTCCCATGTAAAACATTCCCACCAGCAGAGAATGAGTTTCTTTTTCACCACATCTTTGCCCACACTGACTGTTGTGCCTACATTCTTTTTTTTTTTTTTTTTTTTTGGTTTTTGGGTCACACCCGGCAGTGCTCAGGGGTTACTCCTGACTCCATGCTCAGAAATTGCTCCTGGCAGGCACGGGGGACCATATGGGGCACCGGGATTCGAACCGATGACCTATTGCATGAAAGGCAAGCGCCTTACCTCCATGCTATCTCCCGGGCCCCAGTGCCTACATTTTTTTTTTTGGTTTTGAGCCACACCTAGCAGCACTCAGGGATTATTCCTAGCTCTGCACTCAGAAATTGCTTCTGACAGGCTCTTGGGTGACTATATGAAATGGATCCTTCCTGGTGCAAGGCAAATACCCTACTGCTGTGTTATCACTCCAGAACTCCTATTCTTTTGTTATATGTGTCATACTCACTGGTGTAAGATGATATCTCATTGTCATCTTGATTAGGATTTCCCTAATGATAAGTGATTCTGAGCACTTTTTCTTTCATTTTTAATAAATAAATTCTTTAGTTGAATCAAAATGAATTACATAGTTACAAAGTGGTTCATAATTGAGTTTCAGTCATACAATATACAACACCTTTCACCAGTGCATATTTCCCACCACCAATATCCCAGTTTCCCTACTACCTTCCCCCTTGCCTTCTCCCCTGTCTTTTTTGGCAGACCTTTTTCTCCTCTGGCTGACATTTTTTTCATGTGCTTTTTTGGCCACCTGTCTGTCTTCTTCTGAGTTGTTTCTGCTTATTTCTTCTCCCCAGTTTTTATAGGGCTTTTGAAATATTTTGTTGTTGATTTACATATCCTTGATATAAAGCTTTATGTAATGTGTAAATGGCAATCTTTTTTTATTCAGTTAGGTATATTTTAGTTTTAAACCATGCTACTTTTGTCATACAGAAACTCTTTAATTTGCTGTATTCCCATTTAAATATTATTTTGTTGCCTTTATTAGTAACATCGTATCATTAAAGACATCTTTGAGGTCTAAATCTTGGAGTGTGGTGCCTATATTTTCCTTAATGATTTGTTTATAGTTTCTGGTTAGAGCTCAAGGACTTTGATCCACTTTAAGTTGATTTTTTTTTTGCAAGGTGTTAGAGAGATATGGATGGATCTTGCTTTAAATTTTAGTCTAAGGACATCAGTTTCACAATGGTCTTCATCTTTACAATTCATTTTCATCAGACTTCAGATCTTTATTCTATCTATTTTTCCCCACTTTGGGACACATCTGCTATTTGCTTTGTTTATTTCCCAGTTTCCATGAAGACAAGTAAACATCCACTTCTCCTTTAAGACTGAACTCTGACCCATAATAGGCTTCTTTTCTGTTCTGTTCCCAGTTATTAATCCCTCTGATCCCACTGTGGACCCACATCCTTCTCATCCCAAGACACATGTTGTTTTTATGAACACACAGAGAATTTAGTGATTTTATGCTTTAATGTTGTTATCACCAACTGTCCACAGTATAGCACCATTTTAGGTGTTTATTTTTTTATCAATATAAATTGATTAAAGATTTAGGCCACATCTTATAGGGTTCCTATCTTCTGTCTCGGTAAAAGCATGGATAAATATGAGAAGTGAATCTATGCGTACACACACATACTTTATCTTAGCTATTTAAATTTGTAGAACACTACTGCCAAAATCTGTCATCTTTGTTCACTTCCTCTCTTCAATGTCACCTCCTCTAATTTCACACCCTTTGCATCATGGCCCTTCACAGCTATCTCGTCTCTGCTCTGAAGTAAAGAACATTTTGTTTCTTTTTGCAAGTTTGTCTTATAAGCACAGAGAGCATGGATTTTGTAAAATTCTTTTTCTCATATGGCTAATTTTGGTATCTGAAAATAAAAATCAGGGCAGTTTTTTTCCTCTAGGCAAAAGACCACCTTTTTCACCACATTAACATATAACCAACTGGAGCCCCGTGACTATAGTTCCTATGAGACAAGAAGGAGGAGAGCTCATTGAAAACCTCAGCCTGGCTCTGTGCACTCTTGAATGAACTTCTGAATGTTACCAGGCCACCCTAGGTTGCTATGGAAACCAACATGTCATATCAGAAAAAAAGTGGGGGGGGATTTGGAAGAAGTCAAATCCTAAAGAAGGATGCTGTAGCCTCCTTTTCAGTCTCTTTATTCTTTCTCTTCGCAGGTTGGTATGTGTGTACGTGTGTGTGTGTATGAACACTTATCTAAATGAGAACTTGAGGAGTTGTGGCTGGATAGTACAGTGGGTAGGACAGTTGCCTTGCATGCATCAGACCTGGGTTTGATCCTGGTACTTTATAAGATCACCTGTTTCTGCCAGTAGTGACCCCTAAGCCTAGTCAAGACTAATGCCTGAGTACAGCTGTGTGGCCTTGCCACTCAGCAAACAAACCAACAAACAAATAAATAAATAGATAAATAAATAAATAAGAACTTTATGTCAAAACCCATGCCAGATCTCCACCTATGGATATGACTTTCTACCTTCTTAGAGCTGATGGTTCCAACTGAGTTTTCAGTCTGTGGGGACTTCATTTGATAATCTGATAAGCAGTCCAGCCTGGAGGGCACTACAAAAACAGCTTTGCTTTTCTATTAACATTGAAAGGGACCCCAATGAAGAAATAGTTATGTAAGGAGAAATAATGCACCATCAGTCCTGAGGACTAAGCCACATTCCATGGAAAAGAAAATAAAAAAGCTGCAGTCGATGTTTTGCTAATGTCTCTGCTGTTAATACAGGGCTGCAATCCAGAGCCAGGGAAAACATTTCATTCAGCCCTCGGAGGAGGCTCTTGTAAAGGTCCCTGTTTCAGTTTGGTCAGGGAACCACCCAGGCAGCACAGTGGGAAATGTTTCCAAGGTTAGAAATTCCAGCAGGATGTGGCAGTTACTTTGGGCTTGAGCTTGAAATAAGATGTGCTAATGAGAAGAGCTCAGCTTGCTGACTTAAGCTCCTTCAGACTTTCATTCACAAGGGTGAATGGCAGAGAACTGGTTCCTGAATGTTCTTAGCTTGTTTTCTATGCAGACTCCGTGTGGGGCGGACACAGCGATTGATGGTTTTTCTGGTCAACCTACATGTTTGGGGTAGTGTGTGATGGTGGGTGAAACCTGGAGTTTAACACTCTGGGAGTGTCAAAATCTTCTTGAGCAGAGATTTTTGTCCTCTGAGTTAGGCTTGCATTCCAGATGCTTTCTTATTTATTTCAATCTGTTATTGAAAACTCACTTATTTCTCAAATCCAGGCAGCATACCACACAGAACAGAAGTCAAAAAGCAAAGATGAGGGGGTTAGAGAGATAGCACAGCGGGAGGGCATTTGCCTTCATGAGGCTAGCCTAGGACAATCATGGGTTCGATTCCTGGCATCCCATAGGGTTCCCAAGCCTGCCAGGAGTGATTTCTGAGCACAGAGCCAGGAATCACCCTTGAGCGCAACTGGGTGTGGTCCAAAAACCAAAACCAAACAAACAAACAAACCCTAAAGATGTAATGTATAAGGTCCCATAGTAGTGTCAGGCCACTATGCCATTTTTATCCCAAACCCCCAGAATATCAGATTTTGCTTTTCTTTTCTATTCTCCTCATTATACATATGGCAACATATATTATAGGGACACACAAAATTACATGATCATTTTGCCGAACTATAATCTTATGCAGGTCAATGTGTACGAAAGTTATTAATAACCATTAAGTGTGGTCTTGCTATATAGTCAGCAGATGTTCAAAGAAAACAAAACAGGAGACTTGATATAGAACTAAGATTACCTGGGCGGGGAGAGAAGGGCTCTCTGGGAGCTCAGTGGATGGAAGTAGGCACTTAGGTCCCAGAAATGATGCAGGAGCAGCTAAAGCATAAAACTTCCATTGACTATTGTAAACCACAGTTCAGCCTTAAAATAGAGAAAATAGTTTACTATACTGAAAACAGGAGTGTCAAATCTAGGGTGGATCAAAAAGAAGAAAATCTTCAATGACAATTTTCTTCTTTCCTTCCATCATTTCTTCTTTCCTTTCCTGACTTCCTCCTTTTTTCCCTTAATAATTCAATAAGTGCTTTTTGAACAAGACTTTCTATTTTAGACTTTGTGTGAGACATTGGGTTAGAAACGTTTAATCCTGTTGTTTATTTTATACTTTCACTCTAATTTTGGTGATGTAGTTGAGCCTGTGTGCAATTGTTCAGAATATATGTGTATTGAACTCTTAATTGAGTAAGAAACATAAATCTGCTTTTTTATTTATAGTAATTATGACCTTTTAAAAAGATATTTACCACTTAATAGATTTTATGGTCTTAAGAGTAAACACTGACAATTAAATTTTTCTTTTTCTTTTTTCTTTTTTTTTGGGGGGGTGTATACCCACTGATGCTCAGGTGTTATTCCTGGCCCTGTGCTCTGGAATGTGCTTATGGATGTCTCAGGGAATCATATGGGATGCCTGGGATCAAACTCAGTTCAGCAATATGAAAGGCAACCAGTCTACCTGCTATGATGTTGCCTGGCCCCCAATTAAATGAAATTGTTTGCAATCTTAGTTACAACTGAGAGAATCACATCTAAGTTTAGACTCTCTCAGTTACAGTGAATATGAAAAGACACTAACTGATTAGACCTGTACTGTGCTTACTTTTTTCTCAATGCTCCAATCCCTCTTGTGTTAAATCCTTTTTTTTTTTTTTTTTTTGGTTTTTGGCGAACCTCTGGGGTGCTCAAGGATTACTCCTGACTCTGCACTCAGAAATCATTTCTGGCAGGCTTGGTGGACCATATGGAATGCCATGGATCTAATATGGGTCCATCTCGGGTCAGCAGCATGCAAAGCAAATGCTCTATCACTGTGCTATTGCTCTGGCCCCTGTTAATAATTTTAAGATGATAAACTTGACATTGCAATTTCCCATTATGACTTTATTTTTTAAAGTGGGAAGTTTCCAGAAGGTTCAAGGAGTTTTACTAGCGACTCAATCAATGAGGCCTAGAGATCAATGCCAGGGCCTAAGGATGCAGTACTGCTTGGGCCCTGCTGTTCTGAGGACACCAGGACAATACCAATACCAGAGGTTCTGGGGTTACTCCAGACTACTCTGGACTCAGGGATCAGTCCTGGCAGGACTCCAGGGGATCATATGGGGGTATTGAAGATCTAACCTAGCTGGCCACATGCAGGGTCAGATTATGCCTCTAGTCCAGTACCCAGACTTGAACATGGGTTGGGTGCATATTATGCATGTGTTCTAACCATTGTACTATTACTGAGCCATGATTTAGCTTTTGCTTACTTTTATGTATTTGGGCCCATCTAGTGGTACTCAGACTATCTAGAACTCATGGTGTGTGATGTGTTTGTGTGTATATCTGTTTTTATGTTTAAAGGTGTGTGTTTCTGTTAGTCATATGTAGAATACCAACTAGTAACATGTAAATGAATGTTTTAAATTTCATAAATGTGTTTTGGTTGCTGCTTGCTTTTATAAAGGCAGGGTACATTTCCAATCCAAAGCTAGCCTGTTGGAGCAGTTTCTCAAAGTATGCATTTAACTCCTCTCTTCACCTAGAATGCAGGGTAGGCAAATCTGCCTGCTTCCCATCCACTAGTACCCCATGTCCATTCAGCAGGTTTTATTCTCAAGTCTAGCTTCCCTTTGCTGTGAGGGTTCAAGATATGGTCTCTGGTTTTCTTATAAAAGTAGGAGTTACGTAAGTCTTATGTCTTCAGATTATATTGTGTGCTGCTAAGAAATAGTATGTACTACAATCTGGGGATTTGAGGGACAAAGTAATTTGAGGGACAAAGTACATGGGTTCTGTTTTGTTTTTCTTAATGTTCTTTGGCTGAAAGTTCAAGACTGGGATATCATTGATGGGACCACTGAGAATTCTGTTTATGGGTGATTGTCCTTCCACTGTAACTTTACCCTGTCCTCTTTCTTTGCATCTTTGTTCTCATAATAAAAAAAAAGAAAAAAAACTTAAATTTTGAGGTTAAATTAAACTAATATGTATGTACATGAAAATGTAAAAAAATACTATGCCTCTAATGTTTAAGGAGTTACATAAGTTTTATGGCTTTAGATTGCCTTGTGTGCTGTAAGAAATATTATAATGTATATAATTATATAATATTATAATTATAATATTATAATCTGGGGCTTGATGGACAAAGTTATTATACATGGATTCTGTTTTATTTATTTAATGTTCTTTGGCCGAAAGTTCAAAGATAAGATATCAGCAAGGGGACTTCTGAGAATTATGTTATGGGTGATTGTCCTTCCACTGTAACTTTACCTTGTCCTCTTTCTTTGCATCTTTGTTCTTATAATTAAAAATAAAAAATTAAGAAAAAGAAGTATAGTCCATCACCACAATGTTCACATTTTCCAATCTTCTATGTAAAAACTGAAATTCCATATTTTATACCACAGATGATTTTTGTGCTTATTGTGTAGCAGACGCTGCTCATGATATCCATAGGGGAAAAGATCCTATTCCTCATGAAACCTCTCTTTGCCTAATATTCTCACCACAGCAATAACTATTATAAAGACTAGTAATGAGGATCTTTCTAAATATCATGTATACCTCAGTGTACTTCCATAATAACAGAGATAATGATGTCATTTCTATTTTCATTTTTCATAAAGAAAGGGGAAGTCTGGAGAGTTAAATGATGTAATTGATATAAAAAATAAAGGAGTTCCTATATAAGCAAATAGAGCAGCAATCCTGGAAATTCAAGTTGGAGTTTCTCTGTAACCATCACATTATATTGTCAATAAGAGGCTAAGAGGCAAGTGATTTGCCATTCTAGCAGCGTTTGCTAGTATTTGTCTACGTAGGAAAAATAATCTAAGTTGAGCCCACCTTTTGTAAAGACCTTTTATTGCTGATGAAACTCTATCCAGAAGTTTTATTTTCTTTAAGAAACAATATACAGATTGGTTAAATAGAGTTCAGTTAAGTGAGACTTGGGGAACACCATATATTATACTCAAAGATTTAAGACTCAAAACCAATTTAGGTTTCTCAAAGGTAAGAGCACTCACTGTGTTGTGAATCAGTGATATGTCAGATTATAAAATATTAATTAAATATGTCCTTCCAGTGACTGAAAAATTCTAAGCCATCATTGTTATTGTTCCTTTACTAAGATTTTAATCTGTGATGTAACAACTTCTTAAAATACGATTTTTTTAATTTTTTTTAATTATGAGAAGAAAGATGCAAAGAAAGAGGACAAGGTCAAGTTACAGTGGAAGGACAATCACCCATAAATAGAATTCTCAGAAGTCCCCTTGCTGACATCTTAACTTTGGACTTTCAAAGAACATTAAGAAAAATAAAACAGAACCCATGTACAATTACTTTGTCCCTCAAGTCCCCAAAATGTAATACGTAATATTTCTTTTTTTTTGGCTTTACAATGTACAGTAATGGAATTCAGGGGTTACAAGGTAAGCTTTTTGGGTGCGGGTCCTGGAGAGTTTCCTTGTTGTTCAGAGCCGGCTCGGCAGAAAAAAAAGCAGAGAAGAGGTAGAGCGCCTGGCTGGTGTTGTTTTAAAGTCTCTGGGTGCCCAATCACACGGCTCTATTGGCCCCACGTGGGTCAGGTGGGGACATCTTGCTGGATGCTGGTCTGGGAGAGTTTCCTTGTTGTTCAGAGCCGGCTCGGCAGAAAAGAAGCAGAAAGGAGGTAGAACGCCTGGCTGGTGTTCTTTTAAAGTCTCTGGGTGCCCATTCGTCCAGGTCGATAGAAAATATTTTTACTAGAAAATATATTGTGATAGCTATTGAATTCAAAGAACATTTTTTTTCCAAAGATGGAAAACTCCTGAAACTTCATATGACTGCTGTGATCATTTCAGCTGTCACAGACCCGCCAGGCCATAGAGGCTCTAGGCATTGGGCTGGACCTAGAAAGACCTCACCCTTCATCCATCCATCCATCCACTCCATCCTCTATTAGGACCTTATAATTAATAATTAATACAGCACCCATGAGTAAAGCCTCAAAACAAACAAACAAAAAAGGCTTTTTAAAATCTGGATTAGTTACTCATTAAAAACAAAAATAAATTGCAAAATTTTATAAAATAATATTGCTCCCACATCATGGCTTTGTATTTTAATTACAAGCTAAGTGAAATACTAGAATTCAAATGAGTTCAAATTCAGCTGCTGCTTAGTATTAGAAATTCTTCTTTGTTCCTTTGCAGAAAATAAGTAGCAAGCATTAGAGGTCACTTTTAGTATTAAGTAACTCTGCAGAAATCTTTCCCTTTGTGAATGGTGAATGAATAGAAATGTAAAATATAAGGAAGATATTTCTAAGTTGTCTGGGCTACAGAAACAATCTTACGATTTTTGTTTCAAAAAAGAAACAAACAAAATGTTCTAGATATATTTCTTTTCTTTTCTTTGCCACACCTGGTGACCCTCAGGGGTTACTCATGGCTATGTGCTCAGAAATTGCTCCTGGCTTGTGGGACCATGTGGGACACAGGAGTGGTTGTGGTTGTGGTGGTGGTGGTGGTGGTGGTGGTGATGGTGGGGGTGGTGGAATCTAATCCATTTCTGTCTTGGGTCAGCAACGCAGGTATATTTCTAATGTAACCTAAAAACATGAACATCTATTATAATTTGCAGCTAATTTTAATGCCTTCTCATTTAGTCTTGTGGTTTTCACCACAATCATAGCTTGAGTCCTCAGAAAATGTTTCTAGAGATATCATCAGTTGTCCCTAGAGAGAAGGAGAAATGCTGTTGCACTTAATAGGTAGAAACCCTAGAATATTGCTAAATGTTGTGTTTGAGGATAGTTCTTATGATAGGAAAATTTTAGCTTATAATGTCAATACTGATAAAGTTAGGAGAAGATCATCAAATATCTCTATTCTTTAGATATGCATAGTATCACACTAAATATATTCACATCTCCAATGAGCAGTGCCAAATATCAATTAAACTTTTTTTTACGAATGTAACTTTTATTACAAATATAAATATATTAAAATGCACAAAATTTTAAAACAGTTCATTACTTCTTTTATTACAGTTTTTAGCCTAAAGCAAGGACACCTATGTAACCATCACACAAATTTTTAGGCATTTTAGAGAATTCTAAAATCTCTTTGTATTCTTTTAGGTATTATCTCACTATAGAAAGAAGTTATTTTTTGACCTACCACCAGAGATTGATTTTGTTTGCCTTTGAATTTATAAATGTAAAGAAAATACTTTCACTCTATATATTATCTATAGAAATAATTTATGTTCTCCTATAGTAGACATTATTTTAATTATTTAGCTAAATATTTTTATCAATATTTTATATGTATTCTTGCTTTATAAAGTGAACAGTACCTTTATTTTGACTTTGTATTGTGGATGCCCTTCTCATAGAAGTATTCAAGGACTACGTGAAGCCATTTATCAAACCCAGGCCTCCTCTATACAAAAGCATGTACCCAGTTTTTGAAATAATTCCATGATTTCCCAGTCTAACTTCTAAAAGTTATTTTCTGCCATAATTTATATTTTTTTCTTTGATTTAGAGGAGTAAAAGGACAATATATTTTCTTTAAGCAAAACCATAGAACAAGAAATAGGCATGTTAAAATTAAATATCTATCTATAAAATCATTTTAATTGATAGACGAATAGCTATATACTTATATAACGAACGATAGTGATAAGATTCTAACCCCTAACCAATAGTTGAAAAGTATATAATATGTCAAGAAACATTAGTAGGTATATGTGTTAGAAGAAATTTTGATCATATTTTTTAAAATTATTGATGCAGCTCCATACTTTTGAGAAAATAGTTGATGACAAAATGTAAAAAGCAAAATTGAATTCATGTGTGCATCCTATACATATAAGTCCTTCTTTGCTAAATTTTGATGAGCAAAACATTTGTAGATATTTAAAAAGATTAAATTTTATCATAATCATTATAGAATTATGAATTGCTATGGGCAGCTATATTTTAAAATAGCTATTTTAAATGTTATTGTTAATTTCAATAAAAATTATATATATACATTTATATAATTTTACTTTTGGGAAAAGTCAAATTCATCTACAAATACTGCTAATTTAATTCAATCTTGTAAATCTGTCTCAATATGCTAGCTAGAATTGTATCAGGTATTTAAATAGATTGCCTAATTATAATTAAAATGCATGTAGTTATACCCTAGATATGAAATTTGGTATTGGTTTTATTTTTACTACTTTTTACTACTTTCTGTTTGTAACAAAGACTTACTTCATTATTTCATTTAAATTAAAATATTAAAAATTCTGTTATATTTTGTGAATAACATAGGCACAACAAAATAACAAAGATGCACTTAAGATAACATTGTATATAACATAAGCCATTTGCTTTGCATGTGGCAGATCCAGGTTAGAATTCAATATCAAATATGGTTCCTCAAGTGCTTCCAGGAGATATCCCTGAGCACAGATACAGAAAAAAATCACTGAGTACCACTGGGTATGTCCCCAACCCCACTCTTCTATTCTCCCCCAAATAAAACAAATTAAAAAAAAGAAGAAAAAATAAGTTAATTTATGGTTAGAAAAACAAAAGAACCTAGAGATAAATAATCTCAGAATAGAGCAGAGATAGATAATATTAAAATTCAACTATAGTATTTATACATATTGTTTGGCAAACATTTTTTACTTAGTATTTGCTAAAATAAATTTCAGGTCAGTGAATATTTGTTTTAGAACTATTTCAGTAACTAGATGGGTCACCAAAACTAGTCAAGTTCCTAAAGTAATATATAAGATTTCATTATTCCAGGCAGCAGAGTAGGAGGCAAAATTATTCTGATGTATGGAAGATGGGAGTGAATTTCTGACATTTGCCCAGTGATGCCAGTTCCAGAATGACAGTGCAGAATACAGAAATGGGTTTCACAGTGGATTTTACCTCTCTCTCTATTCTGGCAATCTAACTTTGAACTTTAGGTAAGTATCTGAAATACTAATTTTTGGATCTGAGGTCTCTGCTTGACCTGGACTCATAGATTGGGCATATGGATATTATTATAATATGGATGTTATTCATATTATTCTGGGCATTGGATTTATGAATTTTCAAAGGAAATTGCCAATATGTACATATTAAGTACTGACTGATAAAATATGTCTTTCTAGAATTAAGTAGATCATATGTTAATGTATGGAGGTTTTAATGTTTATAAATACTTCTATGGGCATCTTCAGGAACGTTATTTAGGATCTATGATCTAACCATTGCTCTAACAAAGAAGCAACCAGTTTAGAAAAATAACTGTCACTTTTAGAAAAATCTAGTCATTGGGAAATGTTTTAAATGTGAACTTGTTTTTCTTTTTTCATTCTCCACTTTTATTGTCTTATAAATATAGTCAGGATAAAATGGTCATTGATGATTGTGTTGAGTGAAGATTATACTTCTGGCAGTCAGTGAGAACAAAATTACTATAATGATAGTGATCAAATATAGCCATTCATATTATTTTCTCTGACTGCTCAAAGAAAGAACAATTCAGCTTTTATTTTTTTCCCCCATCTCGAGTGGCCTAATATTCTGAATGCTGCTGCATACTTCACTCTTTTCTATGAATGTTTCTAGTATTGTCATGGAATAACTATTTGCCAGGGTTCCTCTGGCAGTATTAGCTACATGCATACTCTATTCTTTTATCTTCTGGCAATAGAAGAAATAATTGCTATAGAAGGTCTTTATTACAAACAAAACATTTGAGTTTTTATAAGAATATGATATTTTTACCTTCCAAAGAAGTGATTGTAAGAGATCACAGAAAAAAAGAGAGATTGGGGCCCAGGAGATAGCATGGAGGTAAGGCCTTTGCCTTTCATGCAAAAGGTCATCGGTGTGAATCCCGGTGCCCCATATGGTCCCCCGTGCCTGCCAGGAGCAATTTCTGAGCATAGAGCCAGGAGTAACCCCTGAGCACTGCCAGGTGTGACCCAAAAACCACAAAAAAAAAAAAAAGAAAAAAAGAGAGATTATAGAAAAGGTATCAAATATAATAGTCAATTGAAGTTTTGCTTCTATGTTATTTTTTTCAAATTGATACTAGAAGTAGAAATAAAAAAATAATTGAGAGGCAAAATACTACATGTTGAGTATACACTATAGGTATATCACGATAAGATTTCACAAAAATTCTGAACCTTAGTAATATTATAACCTTCTGTATTTGTTGTTTTGTGTCACATCTAATGATGGTCAAGGGTTACTCCTGGCTCTGCACTCAGGAATTACTTCTGGCAGTGTTCAGATACCATATGGAATGCTGGAATCAAACCAAACTTTGTCCTGTGAAAGGCATAAATGTTCTACCTTTTAGCTTCAGCCCAGTATTCTAATCAGATTCAAAGATTCAAATAGAGATATTGTGTAACTTACCTATATTTGTACAGTTTTATATAATACAGTCAAAATAAGGCTTTTGACCAATTTCCTAGCATTTAAAGACACATTTTCACTACCTCATGATTTCTGAAGATTATGAGAGGCAATTATAGATTGCTTCAAGGTTTTACTCATTGTATCATCAATGCTAGTTTTTCAAGATCAGTGATTTTGTGGTCTTTTTATGAGGGGAAATATTAATTATAGCTAAGTGTGGTTTTCCAGAGGCAAAGCTTATTAATGTCCTCATCAACGAAGTACATGAATGCAATTCTACCCGACCCAATTTAAAAAATAATTTTGGGCAACAATTATGTAGTTTGTCATCTGCTGGAGATAGAAAAGAAGCGATTTGGAATTCACTCTTACACTCTCATGATATAATGAGTCAGACAACTAATTATTATGTAGACATTTATAGGCAGTTCCAAACTAACCTGTGAATTGTTGATTACAGCAAACTCATTCACTTGATTCAGATAAATATTTTATTGAATGCAAACTTTGATACTTTCTGGAAAGTGGAACATTCTCTTATGTCAATCCATTTTTCAAAAGATTTTTTCTTCATTTTAGGATCAAAATAAATGCAATCTACTTACCATGGATTAGTCTTCCTGACCCTTATCTCTCTCTTTCCTCTTCAGGTATTGTTACCACACTATCCTTTTTCATATATAAAACACGAATTAATGTAATCATTCTTATCTATCTCTCTGACTCTGAATTATTTTACGCAGCACAATATTCTCCACATCTATCCATTTATGAGCAAATTTCACTCTGGAGAAGAAAGGAGGTAAGTGATATGCATGATATCTCTTTAGTGGCAACATTGCAAATTACAATGCCTAAAAGAAAAAAAGGAAAAAAGAGAAAGAGAAGAAAAATGTCTGCAATAGATGCAGGTGGGTGGGGGCAGAGGCAGGGGGTCATAGGCAAAACTGGGGACACTGATGGTGAGAAATGTGCACTGGTGAAGATATGGATGTTGGAACGCTGTATAACTAAAATTCAAATATGAACAACATTGTAATTGTATCTCACTGTGATTTAATTAAGATACTAATTAAAAGAAAAATAAAGCAATGCTACTCAAAATGTCTATTTTGTTTGTCTATACACCTTCAGATTAGTCTTGTAGGTATATAGTGAAGTGATGTATTCTTTACTTTTTAAAGAGAACTACTTTTTCAATGCTTTTCAGGTTTATTTTGATTTTTTAGATACATATAAAATTTAGATATCTTTGAAAATAAAAGTAACAAAGACCCTTGTTCTTGAGACTCAAAGGCACAATAGCAAGTACTCAGAAAAAAGAACTAATATTTAGCCAAGTATATAAATAATCATAAAAATATATTTTCTTATTGTTATCATAGAGCAATAAACTAGCAGAATAATGCAAATTGGTGGTGTGGTAATACTGGTGGAAACACTTTTGATCATATGTATTATATAAAATGATTTCCCAAAACTGTGAGGGGTCTATACACCTTGTCTATTTGTATATGAACTATTTGGAGTTCATATACCATAGCTGTAAGCAAAATTCAATGATTCTGTAATGACAGTACCAGAAGGCAAGGAGAACATGCTCAGAACTAGAAACACATGGGGTATTCAGTTTAATCTATTTTTTACTTTGCCATTCATTTTCCTACTGAATAACATTGCTTTGTCGGAGATTACAGGAGACACCTTATTCTACCATTCTCTAAGTAGGCAGTATGAAGGTTTATTTTCAATATCATGTGTATAATTTCTCTCTAGTTTTGTGTCAGAAAAGCAGAAAGCATTTTTTCCTGGTCACATTGATCACTCTGTGGATCCATAGAAACACTAAGATTTGGAACCTATAGAAAGTTAGAAAATTTTGTTAAAAACTTGGAAGGAGTATAAAAGAATCACACATATTTTATAATTCAAGTGAAAAAATTCTTTCTTTGTACTGAAATATTAGTGAAACCTAAAGTAGGTTGGAATTCTTAAAAAAAGATCTATAATGGAATCAATCACCTTAGAATAATGTAGAATCAAATGGAATATATTTCTTGAGGATCTTTCTATGAGAGGGAAGCAATATTGAATAGTAATAATATTACATAGGTCATGAAAGAGATAAATATCATATACCTACAATTTACTGTTTACAAAAAATAGAGCAACAATAAATTAGTCTGTATATTTATATTTGAAGGATACACAGCAGAAGTGAAGAATCTACCTGGTATGGTTCTGGAGGGTTATAAATTAAGGATAAACTATAATATAAGGCAAATTGAAATCTGACCCTGGAGAAACCCCTCAAAAGTTGTTTGAGACTGAACAGAAATGTTGCTTCCAGATATTAATCATGAAGTCTTCATAACTTCTAAGATGTTTGAGATGGGAAATGATTTACTATTTAGTTTGCTTATCTTCTGGATACACAGGGCTTTCAGTTTAGAGAATGTATGTTTCTTTAACCTTTAATTTCTATCTCTTTAATCCAGTAGTCACTTTGCACCATGTTTTCTGTCTGGTTTGGGG
>PVKC010014818.1:0-21900 GCA_004027635.1 Crocidura indochinensis | reverse complement strand
GCAGAATTTCCTTGCAAGCAGCAGTAGTTAATTCTCCAGGGTCCCGAATGTAAGCCACTTGGAGCCCTGTGGCTCAAAGACTCCCTTCACCAGACAGTGTGATGGAGAGAAAACAATAGTTGCAGCCTTCTGTGCCTATCTTCGCACTGAGTTCCAGGGACTCATTTCCTCCTGTGCAAGCCCAGTGTGTCACCAATGGACTGTTGAATTCTCTTTCCCTTCCAAGCATAGATTTCCTCAGAAAGGAAAAGCCATCCTCCAGACACCTCTGCCCAAGTTCCAGGTTGTAAATAGAATCCGGAACATGGGAAATACAAGCGTCACCAGCCCACAAATCACTTTTAATGATCCCTGCAAGAAACTATCAGTAACCCCCCAGGTAGTAAGCTGGAAGTCTTGAAGGCACAGCTACAAAAACACAAGGTGAGAAAGGGGACATAGAAAAAGGTTCATTGCACCTTGGCAGCATCTCTACTTCATTCCGTCATGGACCATTTTGTTGCCTCTTTGTGAGGTTGTGTCTTACCTAAACACATTAGAAATCCCTAGTTAATGTTGGGCCAGGATGAACATTATTAATCTCATATCAGGACCATCTTCATAATGGAGTTTCCAAAAAGACATTTTATTAGAAATAAAATCCCAATAGGAAATGCTCACATTCTCTTCTCTCAGAACCCCAAGACTGCTCCTGCTTTTCCACTTCATGTCTCTGCTCTGTCTTCTCCAGATTTTTAGAGATAGAAAGGGGTGATGACACTCAGTTCACAAATCCCTACCGTCCACTGTTACCATTTCCTTCTAGGATAAAGTTGGTTCCAATACCAGAGTCTGTCAGGAGAGAAAGCATATCAACTTCCACAACCCTGATATTATATGGAAAATGCAGGTTGAATGCTCTAAAAATGGCCACAATACTCTTTCTGGTTTTCCTGAACTGATTTATTTTTGCATCTAGAAATTTGTCCTTCTCTACTAATAAGTGAAGTCTGTGCTCCTTACCTTTGAATCTCAGTAGGATTCAACGAGTGGATCATAGCAGAAAAGATGTTGGCTGACTTCAGAAGCTGTGTCATCCACAGCAATGTGGTCTCTCTCTTTCTCAAGATGTCATCTTAGATAACCTAACCACCATGCTCAGACCTGAGCTTCTTATGGGTGTCCTTGCATGCCAAACAGTCAAATGAGGGAATCTTTCATTGATTCCAGTTTCACCGAGGGTAGCAGAGATGATGATCTATCACTGCTGAGTCCTGTCCATATAATTTGTGATAAAAGAAACATTGTATTGTTTTAAGCCGTAGAAGTAGAGGGTGATTTTATTACCACAGTAACTGTAAGAATTTCTCTTCCAGGTGTGGCCCATCATATTCTGGGATGGTTCCTCAAGTTCTGATTCAGTTTCTGATCTCACAGAGGCCAATTTCCAGCCTTGATTCTCCAAGGATACCTCTACCACCCAGAGATATTGATGTCAGTACTCCTCCCAATGCTGGCTGACTGAATTGGAAAGACTGATATTCTTGCCCTTCCAAACTTTCTGCTTTAACCACTCACCTTGCTAATGAACTTTGTCCTTCAGGATTCATGTTTAGCCTGGCAATTTGCCTGGTGCCAGGGAACTGAAATTCTGCTGGATTCTGGCCCAGTTCTGCCAAAATAGGCATATTCTGTAGTGCAGTCTGTCACTTCAATACTCCATTTCCTGATACCCAACCATTGGCTGATATCAGCAAACTCTGCTCATGGAGAAACCCTCCTCACAACAGCTGCCCAAAGCCTTCCCAGGAACACCATGCCCAAGAATGTTGCTTACTGGATTTTAATGAAGAATGAAGGAACTAAGTTCTGAAAGGTAGGGTGAGGAGGAAGAATTGACCCGAGATACACTTATACTAAGTCCCTGGAATACCTCCTATCTAGCTCAAGGTTGTCTTGACCTCACCTTCTATCATCACTTCTGATAAGGAAAGCAATTTGAGAACTTAGATAGTAAGCAAATGAGTATTACAGTAAGCTTTCAGGGACTGGAGCAATAGTCCAATGGCTAGGGTGCTTGCCTTGCATGTAGCCAACTCAGGTTCCCATATCCCATGGCATCTCATATGGTTCTCTGAACACTACCCATCTCATATGGTCCCCTGATCACTGCCAGGAGTGGTCCCTAAATGCAGAGCCAGAAGTAACCTTTAAGGATCATCACTGAGTGTGACCCAAAAAACAAATTCTCTCAGTGACTGGTCATGAGAAGGCAGTAAGCCAAATCTGGTGAATAAAAACTAACATAAGAGGATAGTGTGATTCTTGAGAGAACAGTGGTCAGGTAGACACTGGGAAGTCCAGGAGTTAATGCTCTTGGAGTTAGCTGAAAGTCTTCCTGTCCAGTCCTACAGTTATGTAGGCTACCACTGAACTCTGGTTATAAAAGGCTATCAGATTGCTGAGGACAACTTAGACTGGCACCCTTTCCCTGTCACACAATGAGGAAGCAACACATGGTAATGGTAAAACATTTAGACTGTTTTTAAAAAAAACATAAAGAACACAGTGAAAAATTTATGATATATATTGCTTAGAGACATAAATAAAAATTACATTTTCCCTCAAGAAAATGAACCAAAATAAGTGGGTTATCTAACTCCCCCTTTTCCCAATTAATATAGTAATGTTAATGACTATATTGTTCTCATTTGTATTTCTCTTTACTAGGAATAGTTGAAATTCTATCATGCATTCTGAGGAAGTGAAAAAGGCTTCACCTAGTTTTTGCATAAGTTGAGTTTTGAATAATGATGCAAATGTTCATATGTTAATTTTCCCATTGGTAATCCAACAACTGCTCTTTTTTTTTTTTTTTTTTTTTGGCCACACTCGGCAGTGCTCAGGGGGTTACTCCTGGCCGTCTTCTCAGAAATAGCTCCTGGCAGGCACGGGGGACCACATGGGACACCAGGATTCGAACCAACCACCTTTGGTCCTGGATGGGCTGCTTGCAAGGCAAACGCCGCTGTGCTATATGTTCGGACCCTGATAATCCAACAACTGCTCTTAAGAACTCTTTGAAATTTGTACTTAGAGTATTGTGTTAGATAAAGTTTTGAATACTGCTTCTCTGGTGTCATCAGAAATACACCCCCACCTTCATTGGAAAGTATCAATGCCTTCCTCAAGAAATTTTGTTAGGGGGCCAGGCGGTGGTGCTGGAGGTAAGGTGCCTGCCTTGCCTTGTGCTAACCTAGGATGGACCGTGGTTTGATCCTCCGGTTCCCCATATGGTCCCCCGTGTCTGCCAGGAGCGACTTCTGAGCGAATAGCCAGGAGTAACCCCTGAGCATCACCGGGTGTGGCCCAAAAACCAAAAAAAAAAAAAAAAAAAAAAAAGAAATTTTGTTAAAGCAATAGTTATTAAAACAGCCTGGTACTGGAATAAAGAAAGATCCTCAGATCAGTGGAATAAGCTTGAGTATACAGAAAATGTTCCCTAGTCATTTAATTTTTGATAAAAGGACAAGAAATCCAAAACAAGTGGTGTTGGCACAACTGGTTAGCCACTTGCATAAATGTGAACTCAGACCCTCATCTAATACAAATATCAAATCCAAATGGATTAAAGACCATGATTTTAGGCCTGGAACCATAGGGTATATAGAACATAGGTAAAACACAATATGACATTAAGACTAACGGCATCTTCAAAGAGGAAACAGCACTCTTCAAACAAATAGAAGCAGAGATAAACAGATGGGACTATATTAAGCTGAGAAGCTTCTGCACCTCATAGAAAATAGTACCTAAGATACAAAAGCCACTCACAGAATGGGAAAAACTATTCACCCAATACACATGAGGCAAAGGGCTAATATCAAAAATATACAAGGTGTGGGACTGAAATGATAGTATGGAGGTATGGCATTTGCTTTGCATGCAGAAGGACGGTGGTTCAAATCTCGGCATCCCATATTACTTCCCAAGCCTGCCAGGAGCGATTTCTAAGCATAAAGTGAACGCTGCTAGGTGTGACCAAAAAACCAATATATATCAAGGTGATGACAGAATTTAACAAGAAAAGAGCATCTAATCCCATCAAAACGGGGAGAAGAAATGAATACTTTCTCAAAAAAGAAATACAAATGGCCAAAAGACATATGAAAAAATACTCCACATCACTAATCATCAGGGAGATGCAAATCAAAACAACAATGAGGTATCATCTCACACCCCAGAGACTGGCACACATCACAAAGAACAAGAACAATCAGTGCTGGTGGGATGTGGAGAGAAAGGAACTCTCATTCACTGCTGGTGGTAATGCCATCTAGTTCAGCCTTTATGGAAAACAATATGGAAATTCCTCAAAAAACTGGAAATTGAACTCCCGTTTGATCCAGCCATTCCACTACTTGGGATATACCCTAGGAACACAAAAATACAACACAAAAGTCCCTTCTTCACACCTATATTCATTGCAGGGCTATTTACAATTAAAATAGCCAGAGTCTGGAAACAACCAAGATGCCCTTCAACAGATGAATGACTAAAGAAACTTTGGTACATATACACAATGGAATATTATGCAGCCATCAGGAAAGATGAAGTCATGAAATTTTCCTAATACATGGATGTACACAGAATCTATTATGCTGAGTGAAATAAGTCAGACGGAGAAAGATAGACACAAAATAGTCTCACTCATTTATGGGTTTTAAGAAAAATTAAATACGTCACTGTAATAAGGCCCAGAGACAATAGAGTTAAGGGCTGTAAGGACCGGAAGGACCGGCACACAATTTGAAGCTCACCACAAAGAGTGGTGAATGATGTTAGGGAAATAACTACACTAGCAACTAGCATGACAGTGTTAAAGAATGAGAAGTAGAATGCCTGTTGTGAATACAGGCAGGGGCTGGGGAGGGGAGGTCATTGTTGATGGTAATGTTGTACTAGTGAAGGGGGTATTCTGTTTATGACTGAAACCCAACTACAAACATGCTTGCAATCATGGTGCTTAAATAAAGATGTATATATTTTTTGTGAAAAAGCAACAAGCACTAATATGAATTTTAAAAATTGCTATATAAACTCTAAGCAGAAACCAGTATCTAAAAAACAGATTTGTAAGTTGGTTATTCTGAGCATAATAAAATGTGAGGTGATAAATGGGGACTTTGGGGGATTTTTGCTGGACATATTTTAATAGTATTTGAAATTAATATGAAACTAAAAGCCTGAAAACAAACTAATAAAATAAGTAAAATACTTTTTGACTATCTTTGAAAAGGTCAAAGGACAGATCCTGCCAAGAGCAGACCTGTTTCTGGGTCTTCGTGCTCTTCTGTTCCTGGCAGACAGCAACAGTTGAAGCCACAGGAATCTGGGTTTATTGTTTTAGCAGTACCAAGCAGCCTCCTACAAACTCAAGGAAAACAGAATTTCTGGAGAACAGAGAGATAATACAGTGGGTAGGGCACTTGCCTTGCATGGACCATCCCAGGTTTAATCCTCAGCATCCCATATGGTCCACCAGGAGTGATTCCTGAGTGCAGAACCAGGAGTAAGCCCTAAGCAACATTGGCTCTGCTCTCTCCCTCACCCCAAGAAAGAATATAGGATTTTTAAAATATAACATATCCTTAGAAGGAGATGAGAATGAAGTTTTCTTTCAACAAAAATTTTAAGGCATGCCATCATGAGAAGGGATAGGGATCTAACCTCTTTTGTTGCTCAAAAAAAGGGGGGGATTAAAAAAAGGGGGGATTAATTGCTTTAATAGATAGCCCAGCTTGCTGGGGCATATGGAAAACTCAGGTTTTATCCCCATTATATAGTACGTCTCTTTTACACCTATCTGGGAGTAACCTCTAAGCACTGGTAGGTGTGTCTCCAAAAAGAAAACAGGACTAATTTTTTATGGGATTAAGTACTCCTTTTCACCAGGTCATTCTGATACCCACAGATAGGCTCTTGGGGCACAGCTGGCCAGGGCAGGTTAGGGGTAGCTGGTGATTTTGGAGGAGAAAGGGGTTACTAAATTTATGGTTCATTTCAGTAACTATATAAGTCTAATTTTTATTTTACTTATTTGATGTGGGGTGGAGGGCACTGGCTATGCAACACAGTAGTGCTCAGAGCTTATTCCTGGTTCTGGGTCCAACAGTATTTCCTTGTAGTGTTCAGGAGACCACATGCAAAGCTGAAAATCAAACATGGGTCAGCCAAATGCAAGGTGGAAAAACATTTTAGCGGGTAAGGTCTTGCACATTCTCATTCCAGGTTCAATCTCCATAGGTCCCCCCAGCCTGCCAAGAGTGATCTCTAAAAGCAGAGTCAGAAGTAAGGCCTGAGCATCACCAGGTATTCCTCCAAACAAAACAAACAAAAAATACAAACACAAAACATAAGCACCTGACCTGCTGTGCTATCTCTCCAGCTCCCTTTCCTGTGAGGATTTTTTCTCTTAAGTAAAATGAACTGCGAAATATTGGTAAGACAGTATTTAAGTAGGAAGCATAAGAGCTGGACTTTTCTCTTGCAAGTGCTTTGCTCTCTCTGGATAGAATTCAAGTTGTAACCACTAAGTGTGAGCAGTATATGGTGTGCAGGGAACCAAGTTCCCAGATTTGGAGCAAAAGCAACAGAATGGGAAATCAAAAGTTGACCAGAAGCTTTCTTTTTATGTTAGCTGGAAAGAGATCTCCAAAGAATTAGCCAAAGGGAGTTCAGAGTGTAAGAGCTTGCTGAGATGTCACAAAAAGCAAGCAAAATACACTTTCCTTTACAGCCACTGGTGGTAAGTAGTTTGAGCTGGAGGTAAAGAAAAGGGCAGCTTACTCAAGCTCCCTCTCCCTTTGACTCTGAACTCTGGCCTCAACAGCTGGGAGCCCTTCACCCCAAGAATTTAGTGGGATGAGCCTGGTGAACAGGTAGCATTTCCATTGTGAAAGTTTCTTTGATTTGGCACTCCTTGGAGGCAGAGTTATTCTATAACAACTTTAACACGGTTATATGCCAAATCTTGTGATGCTGGTGAGCAGAAAGTTGAAGACTCAAGTGATACTTTAAACACACTTTTCAAAGAAATCTGGTTTCAAATCCCCTCAATCCTCTCATTCCTTTTATCTTTTGAAACTCGAGGTAGGGGTTTCCTGATCAAATAGTACATTCTCTTTAAAAATACTAATCTCATGCTAAGCATTTCTTGCCTACTCTCTACAAAGTGATCATTTTATGAAAATAACATGACCATTAAATTGCTGATTTCTTTATCTGTCCTTACAAAGGCTTAGCTCTCTTGAGCAGTCATAAATGCAAGAACCTAGGAAGAACTGAGTGCTTCTGGAGCCAAAGGCAAAATTCTCTAGTGGCTTTCTGTTGGCATGTCATGTCTAAACATTAATTTGCACAGGAATCGTGTAGATAGTGCCAGAGTTAAAATTCTGATCCGTCGGGCTGGAGTACAGTGGCTATACCACTGTACAAGCGGTAGGGTGTTTGCCTTGCACACGCTAACCTAGGACACGCTAACCTAGGATCGAACCTAGGTTCGATCCCCCGGCATCCCATATGACCCCCAAGCTAAGAGAGATCTCTGAGCGCATACTCGGAAGTAACCCCTGAGTGTCACCAGGTGTGGCTCAAAAAAAGCCAAAAAATAAAATCAAAACATCCTCTGAGCCTCACACATGAGAAGTGTGTGCTATAGAGCACATTTCAAGGATATTTCAAGCACATTTCAAGCCCTTATACAGATCTTTTTTTTTTCATTTACCTTTCTTTCGCTATAGGGACCACACCCAGTAGAGCAAGTGAAGGTCACTCTCTGTTATGTGTAGTATTGAGGGGTCTCCACGGCTACATCAAGTAGTGCCTGGCAGCTTAGAAGTTCTAGGGATCAAGGTCTTCAGCTTGCTAGGCATGTGCTCTACACTGGACTATTAGGATATTTCTTAAACCTGTAAATACATGCCCACATGCAAAGACTATGACTAACAATAGTGTGTGTGGCGGGGGGAACCCAGGAACCTGCCTCTCTTTTGGGAGCAATGCTTAGCAGAACTCAGGGGACCATGTGGTACTGGGTGTTGAGCCTGGGGCCCCTCTAGCCCAAGCATTACAACTGTCTTATTAATAAGCTTTCCTGGTTATTCTGATGTAGGTGATTCAGGACCTGGTGGCAGTTTCAGTTGTTAAAATCTCCTTGGTGGGTCTTCTGCCTTCCTAGACCAGGAAACACCTCCTAATATAGTCTTTGCCATTTCCTTGTCATCTATTCATTTCTCTAGGGCATAATGACTCTCTAGAGACTCAGTTTTTCCAGCTGTTCAAGTCCAGATGAAATAAAGTTCTGTTGGGAGGTAGCAAATTGGAAACTAAATTTGATGCAAAATACAATGCCTCTTTGCTAAAAGCAGCTTAGGGATTCTGAGTTGAGACCTATTCATGTGAATGGGAAGAAGAAGATCTTTGGTAGAAGTGAATTATGTGTTCTTTTTCTGAAATGTCATCCTCTATTTCAGTCTGGCATAGTTTTAAGGCTAATGGAGGAAACAAGGCATGAGGTGTGTTTAGCAAAGCTGTCGCTCCTGAAAGTGACCCCCCCACCCCCCAGAATATTCCAGCCAATCAGCCCCAGTTGGGCTCCTCTCAAATTAGGTGAATAACCAGGTGGAAAGAGACAACTTCCATACCGAAAAGGTCATTCTGTAATGATTCAAGAGCTCCTGACTTCAGAATTTATTGCCATACCCTTGGGTCAAAAACATTTTTACTTCTCTTCTGAACTTCCCGGAGCCCTCTGCTCAGCCTGGACTTCTCCCCATAAAGCAGACATCACAGGAGAACAAGAGAGTCACAAATATTTCTTCACATCAGTCCCTGGGCTGCCAAATGAAGACTGTTGCATTTAAAGCAGTTGCTAGGACTCCTGAATTGGAGCGAGTCAAGTGGATAATTCAGAAAAAAAAAAAAAAGGAGGATAATTAGGTGACTGCTGAGTTTGGGGCCATCCAGCACATCTTCCTCCCAGCATTGGAATTCCTCTTTTAGAGGGATGGGAGAGACTCCTCAACCCAGCCTTCTGCTCTCCACTCCAAGCCTGGAGAGCTTGGTAGAGGCAGAGGCACAGGAAACAAAGGTTTACTCAATGCTCCCCAGCTCCACTGATATGTCTCTTTCAGAGCTTCAGGAAAACTTTGCTAGGAGGGATAGAAATAGAAAACCATCAGAATGGACTTCCCTTCCTCAGAGTCCATCTGAGAGGAGAAATGGAGGGGGAGTCCTGGTTGGAGCCAAATTTGACTAAATGAGTCAACAAACTCTTGTTTGGGAGTGATTTTCTGGCACTTACAACAGGACCTGGCCCAGCTGCCATACTATGGTGCTATGATATCTGACTCTGATCTTGGTGACAAAGGACACTTTACGGTGAAATGCCTCGAAGGTTCCATGCCTCCCAGAGGTCAGTCCTGTCTCCTCTGTTGGGGAAGTTCTACAGAGAAGCAATAGTCCAGGGTGCTGCATGGATGAGGTGAAGTGAGACTTTCCAGGGGACTAGAAAGATGTAAGAGAAAAGAGAAATACATGTCCAAAAAAAGAACATGGGCTTAAAAAAAAGCTTCTCTTCAATTTTCTAGAAATATAAAACTTATATAGTACCTTTCAAGAAGTCCTATATACTTGACTACCTACCTCTGTCTGTTTTTAGGGAAAACAATCTAAGACACATGGCACATTGGTTTTATTTGATTTTGTGCACACACATGGATGTAGGCACTATAATTCACAATACAGCAAATACTGATGTTTCAAGACTATAGTGTCACTATAGCTCACCTACCACCACAGCCAGCATATCACTATCTGACCACCATCACCATCCCATCTCACTGACCCCCACCCTGACATAGCAAACATAGTTCCATATCCTAAATCTCAGTGTCTGTTTTCATGGCCACTGTTTACTCCTTAACAATGTTTCTTTAGGGGGCTGGAGTGATAGCATAGCAGGTAGGGCATTTGCCTTGCATGCCAATCCAGGTTTGATCTCCAGCATCCCATATGATCCCCCAAAACTGCCAGTAGGAGTAACTCCTGAGCACCCCTAAGTGTGGCCCCAAAAAAACAAACAAACAATAGTTTCTTTATACTTCACAAATGAGTGATAAAATCCAGTATCTGTTTTCCTCCCTCTGGTTTATTTTGCTTATCAGGATGCCTTCCAGTTCCATCCAAATTATAGCAAATTGAAGAATATTTGTGTGTGTGTAAGGAGGGGAGCAGCCAGTGGCAATCAGGCTATTGCTAGCCCAGAGCTCAGGGGTCACTCTTATCGGTGTTCAGGGAACCATGTGATGTTAGAATTAAACCCAAGCCTCCAGCATGCAAGTCAAGTATTCCAGTTTTTTTGAGTTATATTATTGGTCCCACTATAAATGGGTAGCATTCCATTGTGTATTTGCACCATATCACTTTTTGGTTATTTTCTTGGGGGTGGGGAGGTAGAGGCAAACATACCTGGCTGTTCCCAGAGATTATTCCTGTTTGTACTTGGGGGATCATATTCAGTGCCAGGGATTAAGTCAAATTCAGCTACATGAAATGCAAGCACCTTAACATCTGCTATCTCTCTGGCCTTCTTTACCTGTTCATATCTTTACCTGGTCATCTGTAGTTGGGCGCCTGGGTTGTTTCCATATCTTAGTTATCAAGGATAGTGATGCAATGAACGTAGGTGTGCATACATCTTTTTATTTTATTTATTTATTTGGTTTTTGGGCCACACCCAGTGACGCTCAGGGGTTACTCCTGGCTATGCGCTCAGAAGTCGCTCCTGGCAGGCACCATATGGGAACCAGGGGATCGAACCGTGGTCCGTCCAAGGTTAGCGTCCAAGGTTAGCGCGGTAAGGCAGGCACCTTACCTGCAGCGCCACCGCCCGACCCCAAATCTTTTTTTTTTTTTTGACATACATCTTTTTAAATTAATGTTTTTGAACTTGGAGTAGATGTATTTTTGTGGGGGGGATTAATGTATATTCTAATCAAAGAAATAAATGGCATAGTTACAAAGATAAGAAAAAGGCTTTAATTGGTAAACAACAGTACTGTAGCCCAACCTTCTCCACCAGAGTTAGGGCGGTAATCATTCTCGATTCTTCTAATTAGTGTTTATAGCAATGTTTTGAATAACAGGCATAACCTGCTATTTGCATTTTATATATTATCTATTGATTTCTTACAGCAATAGAGAATTTATCTCCTTATATATGCCATTTCTGCCTTTATTTATACCACTCACATATCCAGTAGATCTGAATTTTCCATTAGATCAATAGTAATTTTTGTTCTATTGTAACTATGCATACTGATAAACAATTTTATGAAATTCCTAAAATCTTTTGTTGTGCAAAATACTATTATTTTATAGGTGACAAAGTAGAAAAATATTCTAGTCATGCCTAACATTCCATCAATTATATGATGCATCTCCTTCTGGAAATAACGGGGTGAAACAAATGTTCTGTCAATACAATCCCTTCCTCCAATAGCATGTTACAATGTGGACACTGATCTGTGAGTCACAGAGAATGGTCACTGAAGGACTGTAGAATGACTCTGCAAATATCATTTATAATCAAACTAAGCAGTATGACACAGTTTGATTTTTGTGTAACCCATCTGTCCAGTTTACAAGGACCCTCTCAGGAGTTTTGTCCAAATGTTCTAACATCCCATACACTTAGTCATTCAGGCTACTTTTCTTTGAGACATTGGGAAAAGGATTAAGCTACACCTGATGGTACATTGGTGGTGGTGGTGGTGGTGGTGGTGGTGTCCATGCAGTATCAGAGACAGAATTGTTGTGGCACAGGCAAGCAAAGGCTTGAAGATTGGTTCTATTTCTTGGTCCTCAGGCTATTCTTCAATGCTGAAGCCCCTAGTTCTGGTTCTATTTCTATCTGGAGAGTCCTGTTGGAATCGTCTAATATCCCGTTTCAGCATTGCCTCTGTCCACTATCTGAATAGCTTGGGGCCGGGCGGTGGCGCTGAAGGTAAGGTGCCTGCCTTACCACGCTAGCCTTGGAAGGACCGCGGTTCGATCCCCCATGCCCCATATGGTCCCCCAGGCCAGGGGCGACTTCTGAGCGCATAGCCAGGAGTACCCCTGAGCGTCACTGGGTGTGGCCCAAAAACCAAATAAAAAAAAAACAAAAAAAAAATGAATAGCTCTACAGTTCGTCTTCCTTCTTTGTTGGGAGCCAGATCCTTTGAAATATAGCTTAGCATAAGTACAGCCATTTTGCCTCGGACAGACATTTTGTCTCAACATTGCCCTTAATCTGAACTTAAGATGTGTACCTGCCAAATAGGAAGGAGTTGACGCAGACTGCCCTGCAAGAATTTGACCACACAAGAAGGCTTGTTGTAACATGTATGTACTTGCAGGAGGTATGCTGGCAGAGCAGTGTGACTTTTATGAATACACCTGGAGATTGTGTTGTTCATGTAACAACCCATTATGTAACTACCCACTATTGTTAACTTTCTATATAAGCCCTGCTTGCTTTAAATAAAATTGACACTTTGATCAGAATCCTTGACTTGGTGTCCCCTTTTCTCCCATCCATCTCTCTTTCAGGTAAGAGTCCTTTCCATGACCACGAATCACTGAGCCACGGGCCGGCTCACTTCTTCATGGATTTTCATGCTTCTCCTAATGGCGGGAGAAATGCCTTATGAAACTTTGCTCTTTTTCTTCATGAAACCAATCCTTTTTTTTTGGTTTTTGGTTTTTGGGCCACACCCGGTGACGCTCGGGGGTTACTCCTGGCTATTCGCTCAGAAGTCACTCCTGGCAGGCACGGGAGACCATATGGGGAACTGGGGGATCGAACCACGATCCGTCCTAGGTTAGCGCAGGCACCTTACCTCCAGCGCCACCGCCCGGCCCCCAATCCTTTTCTTTCCAGTCTGGAGATGGGGTTAGTGACAGATGGGTAAGGACTTCACAATGCATTTGTGATATGTGGTGAAATGATTCAGTCCACACCAGGACTTAAACAACAAGGTCTTCCTCAGAAAAGTGACCTTTTATCACCAAGGGAGAAAGCATGACAGGGTCAAAAAAAATGGCAATTTAGTACTCACCTCGGCAACATATGTACTAAAATTGAAACGATACAGAGAAGATTAGCATGGCCCCTGTGCAAGGATGACATTCAAAAAGATGGCAACTTAGCCTGGAAATGGCCCATGTCATTCTTATTCCTGGTGTTACTGTCAAAACTAATCACAGGCCCTGACTGTACTCAGGGGACTATGGCCATACCTATCATGTTAGGACATACCTAATAGCATGTCCCTTGGGCTGTGCTCCATACACATGTCTGAATGAGAGAAATCTCTCCCTGCCTGCCCACCCACTCCCACCTCCCTCTCCCACCTGAATTTTAACCTGTGTATGCTTATTCCTGGAAACTGAGCTACTAGCCAGACAGCTATCCAAGTGTACATCCTGCTATCCATCCACCACCTTGCTCCCAAAACACAGTATTTACCTTAAAGGATTTTGAATTGGTTTTCTTTCTCCTCCAATTCAGTCTTAATTTCTGTTCTTATTGTTGTTATATATGAAAACATTTCCATAAGATTATTATCTTACTGATCCCACCCTAATCAATTATTGTACCCACCCTAGGGTGTGACCTGGTAATAGTATATTGGATTATTCCTTACTTGGTATTTTGCTCCCACCCTAGAGTGGTCCCTGATTCTTGTCTATAAAAGCAAGGGTCTGAGGAAGGCTAGGGAATTCTTCAGACTTATACACTGAATAAAGCTCATATCTCCTGAAGCCTTACTGCCTGTGAATTTTCTACCCACCACTATCCTGAACCCTCAGACCCACCGGCTGAACAGAGTGGCAGATGGGTGGTCCCAGCTGGAGGAAAAAGACCTGACCCTCCATCCCATTACCTTACAGACCCTTCAAGAGCTAATTGCAACAATTGCTTCACTCTTAGAGTAACAAAAGAGAGTGTTTTCTATTTGAGTGGTTCCCAGGAGCTGAGAAGTAGAGGAAAAGGGGAACTTCTTGGTGAAAGGATAGAAACTTCCAGTTAGATGATGAATAGGCCTTTGGGGGGCTCTAATGTATGCATGATGATTATAGGTGAGAACATTCTATTATATACTTGAGTGCTATGAAGAGTGTAAACCGAAAAACTTATTACTAACCTCCCCGCTGCCAAAGTGAATTATCTGTGAAGCACTGGAAGTATTGGTAAATGCTATGGTAGGGAAAATTTTGCAATATATGTGTGTACTCAACCAACATGTACACCTTAAATTTACTCAGTGTTTGTATGTCAATTGCATCTCAGTAAAGCTGGAGGAAAGACCCTTCTTTTGATCTCTCTGGGTTTCAAGCTCCAGCCTACCTCTCTACATAGCTGTCAGAAGTAAATCTCAAACATGCAAATGGCATGCCTGGGCTTCCAAGACTACACTGCCTCTAGTGTAAGTTTGGTGCTCTTTGGATTGGGAAGCTGTGAGGCTGGTTGCCTTTTATTCCATAAACAGAGTTATCTATCTCTACTGTCTTCTGCAGTCCCCTAATTCCTGCAGAACTAACTGCTTCAATCCTTGAAATTGTGGAAAAGCCCATGTCTCCAAGCTATATCACTTCAGATAAGGAGACATGAGTTTGAACCTCCTTGTGTGACAGTCTGGGATGCTCCCAAATATTCCTTATATCCTAAAGAGTGTACCTAAAGATTGTCTATGTCTCTGTCTCTCTCTCTTTCACACACACACACCACACACACACACACACACATCCTGTAAGCAAAGAGACTAAAATAGAGATGAGACCCAGCATCAAGATCAAAGTAAGCACCTGTATTAGCATCACAATTGACATGTGTATGAACCCTATCATCACAGCAACGCAAGAAACAAGGTGGGAAAGAAGCTTGTAGCATTCCAGGATGCTGCTGAGTACCACTTACTCTGCCCCACCATCTATGGTTCCCACACTCACCTCTGTCCTTTTATTCCCCAACCCTTATTTAGTTACCTGTATTCCCTAGTGGAAGGTGAGCCTCCACTTCAAAGACCCTTTTTCCCTCAGCAATTTACATGCTTAACTCTCTCTTTTTCTTCAAGACTTGGTCTGAAATAATCTCATCTCCCTTTATTCTATCTTCTTGTTGCTGATCCAACCTTCCTGATTTTCCTTTCTCCTGATTGTTAGACAACCTCCTTCTAATGGACATTGAGCTATTTGTTTATCTGTCTTAATTGTTGGTTTCCTCCCCACTAGAATATCAGTCCCACAAAAAGAAGGAATTCTGCTATTTCACCACAATATCCCAAGCACAGAGCAGGGATATGTGAATAAATGCATTAAATGTTGAAAGGTCAAAATACCTCTGTCCTATTAGCTAATGGAGGAGATTGGATTTCAACAGAGACCAGACCTTTATGCTGCTCCTACAAAAATGTAGATTCTTACTTCTGTACCTCCAATGTGGTACCTGATACAGGCACAATCAAGGTAAAAACAGGATAAATCTATGACTCTATTAGTATGGCCACCAGGACTCATAGAAATAAGTCCATTTGGCACAGTGTATAAGAGTGCATATGTCTGTGCCCACCTCATGGCAAAAACATAAATGCGTCTTGGTGTGCAGATTGTCTTGAATTTAGGACTAAAAATCAATGTTCTTCAATTTTCTTATACTTGTGGACTGGCATTCATTCCCAATACTGATCAACAGACAAGCAATTCCAATCACAGCATTGGAACAATGGCTCACAACTTTATACCTGTGGCCTGGCAGAGGACTGTGGACCTGGAGGTGAAGACCATGGCTATAAACATCTGCATACTCACAGAAACAGTCAGCACTCCCTTAACTGCCTACAATGAGTAGGAAAGTTGAGAAACTGACATAGAATTAGGCTTCTTACTAAGAACCGTTCTTATGGAGAAGCCCAGCCATATAAGAGGGGTCAGCCTGGGATGTCAGAACACCTGTGCCTCTATGCTGTCAATGGAGTCCTCAAATCCCTACCTGGAAGCCCACATACATTTCTTTGTATAAGTCTCAAGAGACTTATTTATTCTCCTCTGGAATTGGTGACCATAACTTTGGAGATTCAGGAAAAAAAAAGATGTAACTAACTTAGTTTCTTTAATTTTTAAAAAAAGTTTTTTTAGAAGGGACACAACAGATGATGCTCAGGAACTACTACCAGCATGTTACTTGGAGGTCAGACCCTCTGGTGATCATCTGGTGCTGAGGATCAAACCCATATACATAAGCTGTTGGAACTATTTCCTCAGCTTTTTTCATGACTGATCTACATGATGCTCATTTGATGTTTGATTAGCCTAAGAAAAATCTAAGGGCTTAGGGGAAAATGTGCTGGCCTCCCATTCAACAGCCCCCACATAAGTGACTTTCCTTTTTTTTCTTCTTTTATTGCTTTTTGTTTGTTTTTGTTTTTTGGGGGCACACCCGGTGACACTCAGAGGTTACTGCTAGCTATGTGCTCAGAAATTACTCCTGGCTTGGGGACCATATGGGACGCCAGGGAATGGAACTGTGGTTCATCCTAGGCTAGCACTAGCAAGGCAAATGGCTTACCACTCCATGCCACTGCTCTGGCTTCTCTTTATTGCTTTTGAGATTGGGTACCACAACTGTAATTCACACTCATTTGGTTGTGGGGATCATACACTGGATTTCAGCATCTATGGCTTGCGCTAAAGTCACTTACCCTCAGTTCTGGCTTGTGCACATTTTGGTTATACTCAGAGGAAATTGCTGGGATTTCACATACATACTCACTGGATGTCATTCTTTGGGTTGCAGTATTCACCGGTGCTCACCCATACCTGAATGCAATGCTCTGGGCCTCACACAATATTATTATTATTATATTATTGTTATTATTATTATTATTATTGGTTGCTTTGGGATTTGGTGTTTCTCATGGCCTACTCCTGGCTCTACATTCAGGGATCACTTCAGGCAGGTTTCATGAGGTATATGTTATGCTGAGAACTGAGGCCAATCATGTGCAATGCAAGTGCTGTATTATCATTTCAGCCTCTCATATTCTTTTTATGGTTTTGGATACCCCAAATAGCAGAATTCCTCAATATCTCACTTTCCCATGCAGAAGCAAGGATCGAACTCACAGACTCAACCTTGCAAAGAAGACATGGCCAGAAAATATTCTGAAGCACAGCCTTCTCCTCACTCTACTGTGGATTTCTTGAGATGAGGTAGACGCCATGGCTGCTTGAAAACTCTAGTTGTGCCTGCAACTTTGCTGCAACTGAGACATCATACTTACTCAATAAATATTTGTGGTTTGAGTGCTCAATAGAAATATTATTATTGTTAGTGCTGTTTCCCCTTTTAACGACATAGATGATAATAACCTCCCAGCAGTCTGCTTTAAATAGGTTCAAGACACTGAAATACAATTTTAACAGTGTCTTCCATCAGCTTGCTCCCCGGAGAGATGAAATGAGTTCATAATGAGATTCCTGCAATGAGTCAAAAAGCGGGGGGAATGAGAATTGGGTTTTGCTGCAGTAGGCACAGATGTTTCAGGGCCATTGGGGAGCCCATGTTTTTTCTGTTCCCCAGAATAACAGGAAGGCCACCCTGATGCTGAGCACCCATTCTCCTCTCTGGGCATCACCCTTCGGATTCCAGATCTGATTTAGGACAGGGAGAGAGCAGATTGTCTGCACAGAAGAAGTAGTTAGTACTCCCTGCTTATGGGAAACATAGGCACCTCAAGAGTCCCACCTGAAATAACAAATTGATTAATTGCCAGCAACGACAACAGGTTATTTTCTCAGTAAGAGATTGGTGCAAAGACTCTTATTTCAAGCTTCTGCTGCTAATCTGTTTGCCTCACTTGATTGGAAAATACAGGTTAATACCATCTGGTGTTTTGGAGCCTTGGGGATGAAAGTGTTAGTTTCATAGACTAGGGGGGCAGAGGCAGTCAAACAAATCATCAAACAGGGCAGTTGTTTGTGTGTGTGTGTGGGGGGGGGGAAGCTTCCACCATTTCCCTCAGACACAACTAAAATCTCATTAGGAGAAACTGGGAAAGGTTCACCAGAGTCAGAACAGTCTCTAATGGGCTGTTCTCTGTTTTGGATCTTATATATATATATATATATATATATTAGTTTTAGGACCACACTCTGTGGCACTCAGGGGTTGCTCCTGGCACTGTGCTCAGAAATCACTCCTAGCAGGCTTGGGGGACCATTTGAGATGCCTGAGATTGAACCCAGTCTATCTCAGGTTGGCTGTGTACAAGGCAAATGCTGTATTGCTGTACTATCTCTCTGGCCCATTTTATTTATATACATATATTTTAAATATATTTTAAGCATTATATATAAAATGTTATATATAATATAAAAATATGTATATATTTTAAACACCACAGTTACAAGGTTGTTCATAATTTAGGTTTCTTTTCCACAGATAAAGTTGTCCATGATTAAGTTATAGTCATACAATGTATAACAACCTTCACCAGTGTACATTTCCTGCCACCAATGTCAACAGTTTCCCTTCTTTCTCCTCAATGGCAGTCTGAAATACAACAATACTTTCATTTCTGAAGTTCTTCTGTGGCTGCAGCACCATACTAAAGCAGGCCTTAGCAGATAATAGAGCACCTAGGTGTAGGCACTCTCCTTACAGATCATTCTCTGGAGTCACCTCCACTCTTTGTATCTGCTTCAGTTTATCAACCAAATCATACAACCAATTAATCAAACTAAATTCAAACTCCTAGTGAGAGGGCAAAAATAAAAAAATAAAGCTGGAGCATGTACCTTGTATGCTGAAAGCCTGGGCTCAATCCCATTTACTTCATGGTAGCCAGAACACCACTGTGTGGAGTCCAAAAACAAAACAATTAAAATGTCAGTAGCACTGGCCAGGTATCTTAGTACAGCCTATGATAGGATAGAGGAAAGAACTAAAGTGCTTCTGTCCACACATTTGATGAAGATCACTTACATTTTCTTCAAAGGGTACAGAAGCCTGCCTTTCCCACTCTATTCATCCCATCCTCCTGCCAGCTCCTTTGTTTCCACCAAACAATTTATTTGCCTTTTTTGTTGTTGTTGCTGCTGTGTTGATATTTTGGGGTCACAAACAGTGGTGTTCAAGGCTTAGACCTGTGCTCAGAGGTCTGCACCTAGTAGAATTCAAGAGACTCTCTTGGCATAGAATCAGAGCCAAACACATACAAGACAAGTATTAAGAAAAAACAACCTGAGATTCTTTGCCTTACAATACTATTAACAATGATTTCTCATGAACACTATTCTAATGCCATACACATCACCAGTGTATCAATTTTCCTCTCCCTAGGATCTCAACACTCCTTGGTCTAAATGCTCCAACTCAGCTGTTGACCAGCTCTCCCATGATGTTACCTTTGGATCTTTGTTGCTCTTGTTGTTTAATATCTTTTTCACACTGGCGAAAGAGCATTCTCTATCTGTTCATTTCATTCTGACTTCACTCGGCATGATATCCTCTAGTTCCATTCATGTTGCTATACATTTCATGATTTTGTTATAGCTGCAAAGTATCTTTCTTAAAGTTGAAAATTATTCCATTTTATTATATACACCACAACTTCTCATCTGTTGCTGGGCCATTAAGTTACTTCCATATCTTGGCTATTATACTAAGTGTGGTCATGAACATAGACATGCACATATCCTTTTGAATTAATGATTTTGTGTCTGGAAGAGATAAATGCCAAGAAATGGTATCACTGAGTTGCATAGGAGTTCTATTCATATTTTTTGAGAATCTCCGTATTCTCAAATGGTGGGCTCAGGGAACCATATAGGATGCTGAGAACTGAATCCAGGTCAGCCACATACAAGACAACTACCCTACCTGCTGAACTATCTCTCTGACTCCATGTTTTTTAGAAAAAAGAAAAGCAGTGGGGTTTTTCAGTCAGTCATGTTATGAGAAATGGATTGTTAAAGAGGTAGGTACTGAGCTGTAGAGATATAGACTTTAAAGGACATAAGGTTCAGCTCTGTTTAAGGCAATGCTCTCCTGAAGATCTTCTAGATTCCTGTATAAGATGTCCACTGTTAGTTCAGTAAGAAGGAAGTGGCCCCATCCTGTCCTCTGTCCTCAAAGATGAAGTCAGTAAAAGTCAATAAAACCTTCCCCACCTCCTGCATAGAGAGATTCTAGATGAAAAAGCATTAGAAAGAATAATTCATAGACTGTGAAATTACATCAGCCTGACAGAGGTTCTCTCTGATTCCTTTCCCAGTCTTTCCACTTTTAGGAGTTTACATCTGAAAGCTCTGTCTCCTTTTCTCTCTGAGGCCCAAGGTTGCCCAAGGAAAGCCTACGACCACCTCCAAATAGTTGAGTTGCTGGGACGATTAGCATTTTTCTGACAGTCAAGGGTCCTGATTGTCTTATTAAACCCTTCCTCCCTGCCAGTCTCATAGCTAAGAAAAACATTGCATTGCAACAAAGAAATAATCCCTTTTCTATTCCTGCTATTATTTCTCTTCACCAGCTGTGTATTTCCCAAGGTTTCTAAGGAAAATGCAGAGGATAACAGTCACAATAGTAAATTGACTTACATTCTAGTAAAATGAGGCTGGCTCTAGGGTAGAAAATTGTAATAATGCATGAGACACCTTTTATCATTTTTACCAAAAGTGTTTCTTAAAGGAGACTTTATGAAAGGCTCACCCCCACCCTTTTAGCTTGATACCCAATTTATCTACACTGGCATGAATAAATCGGCAAAGCAAAGGTTGAGGATCGAAAGTCCAATTAGATTTGAAGCATCTTGTTACTATTCCTCTGTTTTTCCTCTGTTTTGCTCTGACTCATCGTGGCAAAGATAGGGCGGAGGTGGTGGGAATGATCTTCCATCTGGCCATTTGTCGCCACTAAGAGGAGAAAAAAAATAGTGGTGGGCGAAATTTTCTTTGATACCAAAATTTTTTTTCAAAACTTTTCAAAGTTGTACATCTCTTTTTAAAGAAAACAAAAACAATAACAGAAACTTCAGAGCCTTTAGCATCGAGTTAATAAAACTTATAAAGCTTCTGGGAGAGTCTAAGTTTGGAACTGCCACAATCCATTGTTGACCCTGGCCCTTTCTTACTTGATGGACCTGTTGATTCCATAACATGCCAGCACACAGAATCCGTCTGTCAGGATGGCATGATGCCTGTGCTGCAGGATGACATGCCAACATCCAACAGCCCCTGTGCCAGCCAAAGTGACATTAGCTACAATAGCCTGCATGACACAATAAATGGTGCACTGTTCAGCAAGTTGGTCTGGGGAAGGCTCATGGTGCTTGCTCATTGGAACAGGTTTCAAGCGGCCCCTGGAAGAGCAGATCCAGTGCCCCAGGGTCTCTGACTCTGTCTATGAATCACTATTAGGAAATAGAGCAGCAGACTGAATGCATCCCCAGAAGGAGACCCAGCAAATGTCAGAATAACCACACTTGGACCAACTATTCTTGGAGCCAGGGTCTGAGGGATTTGGGAGATTTTAACCAGGGGTTGAGTGTCAAAATCACTCCAAGGTGTCAGTCAGGCAAGAGACATGGTAATATGTAGAAAACGAACCTTTTTAGCCACAAGTCAGCAAGTAGGAAGCTGGTGAGCCTCACCACCCTAAGAACCATATTTCCTCCAGGCTTAGTAGCAACAGTTTCAGGCTAGATTGATAATACATGGGGCAAAGCATTTGCCTGTTAGGTTAAAAAACAGGTTACTGGGGCCCAGGAGATAGCATGGAGGTAAGACGTTTGCTTTTCATGCAAAAGGTCATCGGTT
>PVKC010014817.1:0-21902 GCA_004027635.1 Crocidura indochinensis | reverse complement strand
AAAAAAAAAAAAAAGAAAAAGAAAGAAAATGCATCACATAGTTGACGTAACCGATCATAATACATGTTTCAAGATAGGGGAAAGCAAAGTTATTGAAAAAATAGAAAGAAGAGAAGAAAAAGAAAGAAGAAAAAGTTCAGTAGCAAGTATATTTGTGACCATCTGCTCTTATCACCCTTTTCCCAGTTTCCATTTTTGCAGCTTTTTCCTTTTCTTTCAAGATGCTCATCAACTCTTGCCTCATGCCCAAAGCCGCAGAGTTATGTGCCACAGCTCGATATATACGCTTCTTTCTGTTGTCATCATATGTGCCTGTGGTCAAGTCCCTATCCTGCCCCACCAAACCCTTAACTCTTTAAGGAAGGGTCTTGCTGGATTTTGTGTCCTAAGGAATGACATAGGCACTTAGTAAACTCTTACTGTTTAAACTGTGTAGTAGATTGTCCTTGTGTGCTGGAGATCAAAACAAGGGTATCTGACCAAAGCTACATCTCTGGCCTGAATTTCTTTCATCTTTTTGTTTTATATTCCTGTTTTTTTTAGATATGTCCAGTGATATGCAAGGCTTACTTCTGACTGCATTCAGAGATCACTCCTGGCAGTGCTCAGGGGTTGAATCTGTGTTGTCTGCATGCAAAGTCAATGCCATATCCACTGTATATTGCTCTGACTCTTGGCCTGAAATTATTTTCTTTTAATTACTTTATTTGAACATTGTGATTACAAGGTTGCTCAGAGTACAGTTGGACAGTTGGATATTTTTCAGAGTTATAAAGTGTTCACAATTGAGTTTCAGTCATACAATGTACAACACCCTTCACCAGTGCACATTTTCTTCTACCACTGTCCCCAGTTTCCCTTCTCCCTATCTGCCTCTTTTCCTTCTCTCTCTTTCCTCACAGGCTCTCTTTTTCTCTTTTCTTTTCTCCTTTGAGACAGTGTGTTTTGCAAAATTGTTATTGGAGAGGTATTATGAATTCTCAGCACTAAATTTTTGTGCAGAGTGATCATTTCCATCTATCATTATCATTTTCTTCCCTAAACTGCACCCCTGCTTATTTGTGGCAAGCTTCCTACCACAGACTCGTCTTCCTGATCCTTGTCTCTATTATCTCTGGATATTATTATCATTTTATATATATATGTATGTATATATATATATATATTTGGTTTTTGGGTCACACTTGGGCTCAGGGGTTATTCTTAACTATGCGTTCAGAAGTCGCTCCTGGCTTTGGGGGCCATATGGGACACTGGGGGATCGAACCGCAGTCCGTCCTAGGCTAGCGCAGGCAAGGCAGGCACCTTACCTCTGGTGCCACTGCCCAGCCCCTTATTCTATATTTTTAAATTTTATTAAAACAATTATAATCTAACAGAGTTCTTCATAGATGAATTTCAAATATATAATGAGTCAGGGCCATTCCACCATCAGTGTCAACCTCCCTCCACCAGTGGATCCAGAGCTCCTCCTCTACCACTACCCCTGCCCCCTGGCCTGTCAGTATAACAGGCCCCTTTAGTTTAGGCCCCTTGATTCTATTACTGACTTTGGCTTAGTTAGTTCTGTCCTTATTTCCCCACCAACACATCTGAGACAACTTGGTCCCTGGCCCTTAGTCTTTCTTTATTCCTTTCTTCTTAGGGTATTTTTTTTTCGGTTTCTGGGCTACACCCAGCAATGCTCAGGGATTACTCCTGGCTATGCACTCAGAAATAGCTCCTGTCTTGGGGGATCATATGGGATGCCAGGGATCAAGCCCAGGTCCATCTTGGATCAGCCGCATGCAAGACAAACACCTTACAACTGTGCTACCACTCCGGCCCTCCTTTCTTCTTTTATAGAAAAATGTGGGAATATGTGGTAAAACAAAGTAATCCATGGCCTTAAGGTTCTATGAAAAGTTAGCAGCCCTGATTTAAAATATATGAAATAAAATATAAAATTAAAAAGTTTGTGTGTGGCAGGTCGTATTTTTGTTTGTTTGTTTTGAATAAGCACAACAAAATATGGGGAAAATAGAAAAAAATCTTTGACTTAAAAACAGGGAGACCTTACCCATCAATCATACTGCCATAAGACCAACCACAGGTTCCTGGCATACTAAATTGTTTAACTTCAAAGTCTTTCTCTGTGGTCCCAGTAAAAGTTCTTCACAATCACAATTATTGCAGACAGGTTTCTGTAGTTATTATCATACTAAATTTTTATATCCTGAAAATGAGTGAGATTATTCTGTTTATGCCTCTTTCTCTGACTCCATGTATAAGCAAATGTTATCACTTCATTTCCTAACAGTTGTGTGTATTTCATTGTGTAAATATGCCACAGTTTCTTTATCTATTTTCGGGCAATTGAGTTGATTTCAGATTCTGGTTATTCTGACGAGAGCTGCAAAGACAGGTGTATAGAAAGCTTTCAGCATTGTGTTTTATTGAACTTCTAAAATATATTCCCAGGATTGTTGTTACTTGCTCATATGGCCACTTAATTTCTAGTTTTTTGAAGAATATCCTATTGTTTTCTAAAAAGGCTGGATCAATCTGCATTACCACTGGCATTGAGTAAGAACCTCTTTCTCCCCATATCTGCGCCAGCACTGGTTGTTCTTGTTCTGTGTACCAGTCTTTGTAATGTGAGATATATCATTGTTTTAATTTGCATTTCCCTGGTAATTATAGGCATGAAGCATTTTTTCACATGCCTTTTGTTCAAATGTATTTCTTTTTTGACAAAATGTCTGTTCATTTCTTCTCCCCATTTTTGGATGGATTAGATGTTATGTTCTTGCTAGGCTCTACCAATGCTTTGAATATCTTAAATACTAATCCTTTATCAGATGGGTGTTGGGTGAGTAGTTTTTCCCATTCCCTGGGTAGCCTTTGTATCCTAGTCACCATTTCCTTTGAGGTGCAGAAGCTTCTCAGTTTAATGTAGACCCTTTTTATCTTTGCTGTTTCTTGCTTGGTCAGTTGTGTTTTATCCTTAAGATGCCTTTAGTTTCATGGATTGATCTGACTGCATTTTCTGCTATCAGATGGTTTTAGGTCTGATCTTAAGATCTTAAATCCATTTTTATTTGAGTTTCATGCACAATTACAGATAGATCTGCTTGCATATAGTTGACCAGCTTTTCCAACAGCACTTGTTTATTTTTCTTTTTTTAATTAAATAATTTCTTTATTTAAACACCATGATTACAAACATAATTGTAGTTGAGTTTCAGTCATTACAAGAACACTGCCCTTTACCCATGCACCCTTCCCATCACCAATGCCCCCAACTCTTTCCTCCCCCACCCACCACCTATATTCAAAACAGGCTATCTACATCCCTCACTCACTGACATTGTTATGATAGTTCTTAACATAGTTATTTCTTTAACTGCTCTCACCACTCTTTCTGCTGAGCTTCATATCTTGAACCGGTCCTTCCAGCTCTGATCTTTGGGAATTATTTCAATGTCTTTAATTTTTCTTAAAACCGATAGATGAATGAAACTATTCTATTTGTCTCTCTCCCTCTGACTAATTTCACTCAGCATAATAAATTCCATGTACATCCATGTATAGGAAAATTTCATGACTTCATCTCTCCTGATGACTGCATAATATTCCATCATGTATATGCACGACAGTTTCTTTAGCCATTCATCTATTGAAGGACATCTTGGTTGTTTCCAGAGTCTGGCTATTGTAAAAAAAAAAGTGCTGTGATGAATATAGGTGTGAGGAAGGGATTTTTGTATTGGATTTTTGTATTCTTATCCCTAAAAGTGTTATAGCTGGATCAAATGGGAGTTCAATTTCCAGTCTTTTGAGGAATCTCCATATTGTTTTCCATTATGGCTGGACAAGAGGGCATTTCCACCAGCAGTTCCTTTCTCTCCACATCCCTGCCAGCACTGATTGTTCTTGTTCTTTGTGATGTGTGCCAGTCTCTGTGGTTTGAGATGGTTGGTACCTCATTGTTGTTTTGATTTGCTTTTCCCTGATGATTAGTGATGTGGAGCATTTTTTCATGTGCCTTTTGGCCATTTGTATTTCTTCTTTGAGAAAGTGTTCATTTCTTCTCCCCATTTTTTTATAGGGTTAGATGGTTTTTTCTTGTTAGATTCATACAAACTGTTTAAGAGTGTTCTGTTTCTTCTATTTCCTGAAAGAACCTGAAAAAGATTGGCAGTAGTTATCTTTAAAAGAATTCACTAGTGATCTATCCATCTGGCCTGGGCTTTTGTTTTGGGGATGCCTTTTTATTTCCATTTTTTTTTCAATAGTGATAGTTTTGTTCAGGTATTTCAGGTCCTCTTGATTCAATTTTGGGAGGTTATAGGAGTTCAAGAATTTATTCATTGCTTCAGGTTCTCTAGTTTTGTAACATAAAGTTGCTCAAAGTTATCTCCAATTACCTTTTCAATTCCTGTACTATCTATTGATACATCCCATTTTCATCTCTAATTTGGTTTATCCTCTCTTTATTTGTAAGTCTCTTGCTAATGTTTTATCAATCTCATTTACTTTTCAAATAATCACCTATTGCTTTCATTGATTTTTAGATTATTTTGGGTTTCCAGTTAATCAATTTCTATTTTAATATTTATTATTTTCTTCCTCCTGCCTACCTTAGGCTCATTTTATTCATCATTTTCCAATTTGTTAAATTATGCCATTACATCCCTTTTTTAGGATCTTCCTTCCTGATGAATGCAAAGCTATAATATTTCCTTATTGCTTCCTTTGCTGTGCCCTACAAATTCCAAATGCCAATAATTCACAACTTTATTCTCATTTATTTCCAGGAAACTTTTGTTTTGTTTTGTTTTGGGACCACATCCAGTGATGCTCAGGGATTACTCCTGGCTATGCGCTCAGAAATCACTCCTGGCTTAGGGGACCATCTTGGATGCTGGGAGATTGAACCATGGTCTGTCCTAGGCTAACGTGGGCAAGGAAGATGCCTTACCACTTACGCCACTGCTCTGGCCCCTCCAGGAATCTTTTGATTTTCTCTTTGACCCACTGGTTGATCAATAGTATCCTGTTTAATATACAGGTATTAAAGTTATTTTTCCATTTCTGTTTGTAATTTATATGATCATGATCTGAAGATAGTACAGTTTTTATGCTCTTGGTTTTATGGAGGTACATTTTATTGTCCAGAATCTGCTCTATCTTTGAAAATGTCCTATGTGCATTGAAGAAAAATGTGTTTTCAGCTTTGGAGGGGTGGAAAACCATATATATATACACATACATACATACATACATACATACATACATACATACATACATACATACATAATATATGCATAATATATTAATATATATTAAGCCCATTTTCCATTACTTCCTTCAAAGTGAGTAATATCCTTCTTAATTTTTAGCCTGGTTGATCTATCAAGAGGTGATAGAGTGGTGCTGAAGTCTTGAATTACTATTGTGTTTCTATTGATATCTTTCTTCAAGTATATTAGCAGTTGTTTTAAGTATTTTGCTGGCCCCTCATTGATGCTTGTGTTTAGGAATCTGATTTATTCTTGATGTATATATCCCTTATTATTAAGAAATGACTCTCTCTTTCTCTTACCACCTTTTTAAACCAGAAATCTATGACATTTGATAGTAATATGGCCACCTCAGTCTTTTTAAGAGTGTTTGCTTGAAATGAGTGTTTGTTTTCTTTCTTTTTCTTTCTTTTTCGTTTTTTTTTTTTTGTTTTTTTGGTTTTTTTTTGGTTTTTAGGCCACACCCCGATGGTGCTCAGGAGTTACTCCTGGCTATCTGCTCAGAAATAGCTCCTGGCAGGCACAGGGGACCATATGGGACAACGGAATTCGAACCAACCACCTTTGGTCCTTGATCGGCTGCTTGCAAGACAAATGCCGCTGTGCTCTCTCTCCGGGCCAGAGTGTTTGTTTTCAACCTTTTTCTTTGAGTCTTTATTTGCTCTGATTATTTATTTGTGTTTCTTGCAGATAACAAAATGTTTGATTCAATTTTATGTACATTTTGTCTCTCTGCGTTTCTTAGTCTGTTGACATTGAGGTAGATTATTGCTAGGAATTTTTGTAGCATCTTTATGTAGAAGTTTGGTGTGTTTGTAGGATTTTTCTTACCTTAAAGTAGTCTTTTCAGTTCTTCCCAGGTTGGTTTTGTAAAGTTTTTTTTTAAAGTCTGTGAAGTCCCTGAGCTGTTGTTTATCCATGAAGCTGTGCATCTTTTCTTCAAACCTGAATGGAAGTCTGACTGGATGAATTACCCTTAGTGAGATGTTCATTTCGTTGAGTTTTTTTTTTTTTTTTGCACTATGTCTATCCAGTGCCTTTGGACCTGGAGGGTTGCTTGTAATAAATCAGCTGTAAATCTTAAGGATATTTCTTTGAATGTAATTTCCTTATATGATCTTATTGTTTTCAGTATTCTATCTCTTCACAATTTCACCATTGTGATTAGGATGCTTTATTTAGGTCTCTTTAAGCTGTCACTCTTTGGGTGTCGAGAATATGGGTGCACATACTCTTCAGCTCTGGAAACTTCTCAGAAATGATGCCTTTAACTATTGATTCTTCATAAGGGTCTTCTTCATAGTTTTCTGGGATGCCAATGATTCTGAGTTTCTCTGTTGACTTTATCCCAAAAGTCTAATGTCATTTCTTTACTTACTTTAAGGATTTTTTCCATTCTCTATTCATTTATTTTAAGGCTCTTTTCAAACTTCTGTTATATGGAGTTGCTGTGCAGCTCATCTTCCAGCTCACAGATTTTGTCCTCAGTAGCTTTTACTCTATTGAGCTATTCTAGTCAACTTTTCATTTTGCTTACCAAGTGTTTTCAGTTCTGTAATTTCTGTTTGAAGTTTTCACATTTCTACCCTTATATACTCTTGAGTCTTATTGGCTATTTATTCCATGGTTTCTTTTAGCCTCCTCAACATTTTCTTTCTAGAGTCCTCATTAGAGAAGCTACAATGGTTGCTGATACTAATTGGGTGTTCAGAACTAACATCTTTATTCACTAAGCTTGGTGGGGTTCTGCATTGTTTTCCCATTGTGACCTTTGAAGTGTGGTGTTCTCTGTGTGTTGTTTGTTCTCTACAGAACAAAACAGAGCAGCCCCACTCTTGACATACACTGACTTATGGTAAAAATAGTTCTTCTGAGGAGTTTGTTGATGGTCTTTCTTCCCCCACCTCTGTTTTACAACTGTACATTTTTTGGGGGTTTTTGGGCCACACCCAGTGATGCTCAGGGGTTACTCCTGGCTATGCTCTCAGAAGTTGCTCCTGGCTTGGGGGACCATATGGGAAACTGGGGGATCGAACCGTGGTCCGTCCTAGGCTAGCGCAGGCAAGGCAGGCACCTTACCTCCAGCACCACCGCCTGGCTCCCCTCAACTGTACTTTTTTCAAGGCACAATGACCTGGGTTGAAAATGGCCTTTACTGGACTGAACTTCTTAATCAATTATATCTTATTGGATTTGTGTTTCTCTATTTCAGTCAGGCTATATGTGTATTTTCAGTCAGAGATCTTGTTTTCTCTTTTTTCCTTCCTTTATTACTAAGTTTTCAATAAAATGATTTGTATAGAAAATGTAAGAAGTGATCAGAGGTTGACATGGAAACTGATGCCATTCATAATTCACAAAATTTCCTTATACATGGATGGATTTAAGTCTATTACATCGAGTAAAATAAGTCAGAGGGGGAGAGATAAGCACAGAATAGTCTACTTATATGTAGTATTTAAGAAAAATAAAAGACAGTATAATTATAATACCCAGAAAAAAATAAAGATGAGGGCTAGAAAGACCAGCCCATAATAACAAATTTATCACAAAGAGTGGTAAATGCAGTTAGAGAAATAACTACACTAACATGGGGCCAGCGAGGTGACGCTAGAGGTAAGGTGTCTGCCTTGCAAGCACTAGCCAAGGAAGGACTACGGTTCGATCCCCTGGCATCCCATATGGTCCCCCCAAGCCAGGGGCGATTTCTGAGCGCTTAGTCAGGAGTAACCCCTGAGCATCAAACAGGTGTGACCCGAAAAACCAAAAGAAAAAAATCCTTTACTAATAACTACACTAACAGCTACCATGACAATGTTAGAGAGATACAATCATGTCTTGAAGACAAGCAGGTGGAGAGGGGAGTTAGGAAATGGGGAGACAATGGTGGTGGGAAAGTTGCACTGGTGAAGGGGTTGTGCATTTTATGGCTGAAACTTAATTGCGAACATATTTGTCAAATAGTGTTTAAATGAAGAAATTATCTTAAAAATATATAAATAAATACATAAATAAAAATAAAAGCTGATGCTATTTAAGACAGTTATTCTAAGCTCTTTCAGGCCTAAGTTAATTTTATATGTCATTTAAATTTTTTATTTTTGGGCTACACATGACTGTGCTCAGGGTTTACTCTATGCTATGCAATCAAGAGTCACACATGGTGGGATTTGGCATATAATATGGGGTTGGTTGAACCTGGTTGGTCAGATGCAAGGCAAGCCATCTGCCATCTGCTAAGTTGAATTTAAACGCTATGTTCATCATGATTTTGATCATTGGGTACACTGTATTTGGAATTTTTCTTTGTGATTAAAAAATGAAATTCATGTTAGGTACTTAGTTCTGTATTCTACATCAGCTTGGCATATGGAGATGGTGTCAGATTATATTCAGGATGGAACAGGTACTGTGTGTGTGCACTGTGTGTGTGCATGTTTGTGTGTATATGTTTCAGAGAAAAAAGGAAAGGGCTATCCAGATGCCTGCACACCTGGAATCTATTTGTGAAGATCACTGGTTCCGTCCACAGTGTAGGTCATTCATTTGTTTCTTACTAAGTGAACATCTGGGATTCAGTTTGAAATGCGGAAAAGTTTGGATGGGATCTCAAAGTCATAGCTAGGATGGAGAACTGCTCGCCTGAGGTGGGAGTGAGAGGTGAGCGAGGCTTTTAAACTATTCTGCAGACTTCAATTTAAATGCAATAGCCAGAGGGTTGAGAAACCCTTCCCATGCTGGAAAATCACTCAAGAAAAGGAATTAAGCAAAGAAGATTCAACCAGATCAAAGCAATAGTGTAATCTGAAAATTCTTCTCTTATCCCTAGTTTCCCTTTTCACCTCACAGTTCTAAATATAGTCAGGTATCTTTCTTTTCTAGGGAAAAGAAGCAACACACACACACACACACACACACACACACACACACACACACACACACAAACCTTGGACCTGAACAAGGAAGGAAATGCTATGAGAAAGTAAAATTCTAATTAGTTATAGATGAGAATTGGTCACAGATAATTATTCTGCATTCCTTGGCTCAGGCCCGAGAAGGCTTAAAGGCTCTCTTTTTTGTTGTTGTTAGACATACAGTAGATACCTAGATAAACACACAGAGAAGCACCATCATTAACAGATCTGCACTGTGTGAGTGTTTAGAACAAAAATGAAAGGGAAATTTGTCATTCACTAGTTGGAATGTTTGGATCTTTTGCTATTAGACCTCTTTTATTTCCTTTCTTTATTTTTTTTAACTTTGAACTTTCTCAGAACAAAAGAAAAGGCAAGTAGGTTCAAACAGGATCATTTTAAACAGTATACTTCCAGAAAATGTGTGCTGAGTTGCACCTACCCTCTGTGACATCCATCCAGCCACAGGATTTCTCTTTCAGTTCACATTTGTCAACTCTTTACTTGTGGGTGGAAGCAGTTGGAGACCCAGCTGAAGAACCCTGAATAATTCAGAAAGAAGAGGCAAGATCTATAGTGGGTGTGCTCAGACCATTCCATTTAAACCAACTTTACTGCATTGTTTCAGGTACTTAATGGAGGAAAATCCTGACAGCTGCCTAACATATTTTTCTTTGATTCCTGGTAGAATTGACTGGACATTAACCATGGGCTGATAACAGCATGCTTACTGCCCTGATGGAGCATGCTTCCTTAGAGCAGTACTAAATTCTAATGAATTCTTTATTTCTGTTATGCCCACAATCTTGTTCTTCCAGTTTCATTCCCAAAAGGTGACCTTTGTCCCAAAAGGTGACAAGAGGTGACCTTTGGACCCTTCTACCCCTTTCTTTTAGCATCTTTCACTTTACTGAGATAGCATTTTTTTTAGGTACCCCACCTAATCCCAATGGAACCCTTGCTCACTCTCTAGTTTCACTCATTTCTGAAGCCATGCCTGCTTCGCCTTTACACATATCTGGTGATGTGGACTTCATGCTCTATTTAAGACTTAGACTCTCCTAAGTATGTTGTCAAGTGTTTCATCCATGCCTTTGTGTTGCAAACTGTCTGTAACCTACTCTGAATGCCCTAGATTTATACAGGGGTCTCAAACTCAATTTACCTGGGGCCTCAGGAGGCAAAGTCGGGGTGATCCTTGAGTACAAAGTCAGTAGTAAGCCTTGAACATTGGGGTGTGTGTGTGACCCAAACAACTAAAACAAAACAGAACAAAAAAAGATTCCTCTAGGGCAGGGCCACAAAATGTTGTATGGAGGACCAAAACGGCCCACAGGCCGCAAGTTTGAGACCCCTCCCTAGAAGGTCTGGACCCAGTTACACTGATTCTAAAAGATACGAGTGAAAGCCAGCATGGGAACTTGGATAGTTTTGCAGAGGAACTCCTAGCACTCTTAAGTTTTTTACACACCTGACTGTCTTATCTTGCTTCTTGACTCTTCAGTTGAATAGGAAAAGTGAGTATTCACTCATTTTTCCTTCCATTCAGTGAATCAGAGAACCTATCAGCCAGTATTTATTGAGAGCCTCCTAGTTTCTGGAACTATTCCAAGTTCTGAATTTGAGTAAGCAAAGCAGACAGCCTCCTCCCTCTTTTCTCATTGCACTTTAGACTTGAATGGATATTCCAATAGGTATCCTTACTTCCATTTTTCATATGAACAGCAACAAATAAGACATTAGAGAGGATAAAAGTTTATATGGATGACTCATTCAGTGATGAATTTTGAATTCAAGTCATCTCTCCAGCTCTCCAAATAAGGTGAATAGAATGGGGAGCTTAGAAATCATCTCCATCAACTTATGTTGACATGAAAAGCTGAGATTCAGAGCAATTCAGTTACACACTTGTGATGACAGAACTAGGGCCATGGCATGGCTTCCCTAAATCCCTTTGGGTCTTTGAGTTCAGACTTATCACAGGAGCCTCTAATTCACTGATTTTCCTCTTGTCACTAACTATCAATACCTTAATGACATCTATCTTAGTCCCTTTAGGACACTAAAACAAAAGTAGCTCATCTCCAAGGACAAAGTATGTCTTATTGTTCTGGAGGCTCGGAGTCACTCTTCCAGGCTCTATAGACAACCTGCGTTTCACTGCATGTTCAGTGGTGGAAGGGGCAAGAGCTCTTGAAAAGGCATGAATCGCTCATAAGATCACTGCCCTCATCTCTCACTTAACTCCCAAAGGTCCACCTCCTTATCATTCTGGGAATTTCAAAAAGCAAATGTGGGGGGGGGGCATCTTGGTAGGGGTGACACACACAAACCTCTTTCACTTTCTTTTTTTTTCCTCTTTTACTTTCTTGAGCAACAAGAAACTGTTTGTTATTTTGAGGAGCAAAAAAAATCACACCCGGTGATGTGTAGAGGTTACTCCTGGCTATGTACTCAAAAATTGCTCCTAGCTTGGGAAAACATATGGAACTCTGGAACATCAAACTGCAGTTTGTCCTAGGTCAGCCACATGCCAGGCAAATGCCCTACCACTGTGCCACCACTCTGACCCCAAAGAAACACATTTTTATAATTACTGTGAGCATGTTCTGTCTCATCTTTTATCATGGTTATCTAGATCAGGGGTCCTCAAACTTTTTAAACAGGGGCCCAGTTCACTGTCCCTCAGACCATTGGAGGGCCAGACTAAAAATAAAAATTACCAACAAATTCCTATGCACACTACATACATCTTATTTTGATGTGAAGAAACAAAACGGCAACAAATACAATACGCGGCCCGCGGGCCGTAGTTTGAGGATCATTGACCGAGATAAACTGTAACCTTGGCTGAAGTTCATTCTTTGATTGTTTGCACCTTCTCACCCAGGCAACTTGGATATAACTGAGGAATAAACACATACTTAAGTGGACAAGGCAATCTCACTTTCAACTCAATATCACTACCTCAAGGGGCCTTGTGCTGCCTGCAAAGCCCATAAGCCTTTCCTGGACAATTATTTCTCAATCATTTTTTTCCTCAGTCATCAAACACTTCATTCTTTCTCCCCCTCCACTGACAATTGGACCTCCTTTTTAAGGAAGAAAGTAGTCAGAAGTCCTACACCAAATGCTTCACCCACAGCTGCCATATTCTGGGACTCACTTCCCCTACCTCTGTTGTTGCCCAGGTCACCAATCATTGGCCCTGTCAGAGGTCACTGCCAGCCCTCATGTATTGGAACTTCCTCTCTTGCCTCATTCAGGAACCTCATTCTAACACCCACATTCCTGCTTTCTGGGTCATTCTCATAAGCACATAAATAAAAATGTATTGCACCTTGAAAAAATAAAAGTAATGAGATTTTTTTAAACTTTATATCCAGAGCTAGCTATTATCCAATATCTATGTTCCTATATAGTCCCCCAAATGTCCCCTCTCTGATTTTTCTCCTCACATTCATTCTTTAACCACTTTAGCTACTAGGCTAGGCCAGTCTCTATTCGGCTTCTCTTTATTGTTCACCAGTGAGCTCCACATTGCTAGCTCCACTCTCAGTTTCTTGTCCCCTGATGGCATTTGGCATGCCAGTCCTTCCTCCTTTCCTCCATCTGCAAAGCCCTCTCTTTTCTTCTAAAACTCTATTTTCTAATGCTTCTTCTCCTAACATCTAACTGTTAATGACCCTCCTCACCTTCTCCTTCCTTTAATCTCTAATGGATGATGCAGTCTCAAACCCAATTCTTACTCCTTCATTTCCTTCTTTATCTTCTTCTCCCTTGATAATTATATCTAGGTTCATGACTTGGCCTTATCCCTGAAGTCATTCTTAATTGCATGTTCAATAGTCTAATGGTTATCTACACCGATATGTATATATATGTATATTAGATTTAACATGTTCAAATCTGCCCCTCTTCCAAGTCTGTTCTACCCAGTCTCCCCCATCTTGGGTAGCAACTTTCAGTTGCACTGGTTAGCACCTCATTATCATCCTTGAATCCCTTCATTCTCATACCTCATCTCAACTCTACCAGCAAAATCCTGTTTGTTCCACCTTAGTGTTTTTTCCAGCTTAACACCTCTGCAGCTGCTACTCTGGGAGTGAGCAAACAGAAACCTCAGAGAGAGAGGAGATTCAGGCAGAACCCCGACTCGAAGGAGGATGCAAAGATGGGGTGTCTCAGTGAGGTCAGGACATGAGTCTTGGATCTTAGAAATAGCTGTCCTGCTAGCCTCATTAAATTATATAGAATGAAGAGATCTCTGAGTTCCAACTGAGTCCAGCTTCTGCCAGATGGATTTATAGGCAGCTCTGGGAAATAGATCAGACTCCGTTAAGATGCATGCAATTGTATCTTCATTTGCAAATGTGTATCAAAGCATGTGTAATAATAGGCATGCATAATAAGTATATTTTCTTCTACCTTAGATGTGTGTCCATGGTATTCAAGCCCATAATGTACCAAGTTGGTTTTCAGGTATTGTCCACTAAGAAATCCCCTGTTCAGGGCAGTAGTTCTTAATAAAGTAGCCCATTGGTCATAACCCTAGGGACCTCCACATTGCTCAGAGCAAAAATTCCTTATGCACTCTGACCAGCTAGCTGCCTGGAACAGGCACTCTCTTCAGTGTCCTTGTCTAGTGCTTCACAAAGCTGGTAGTGCTCAGTAGCAGCTCTTTAGAGGAAGATCTGGCCCTTCTGTCTCACTCATTTCTCTCCTCTTGAAATCAAGGCTTTTTTGAGGAGGGATACTTGGGCTGAAGCTCGGTCAAGGGTCATAAACAAGCAGATTTGGGTCACAAGTGTGCTCTGCATCCTGCCGTAATAGCCGTATAATTGGAGGAAAATTGGTGCATGTAAGGTTCAAAGTAGTTCAGAGGAAGCTGTTTGGGGCTCTTAATGCTTGTTTTTGATTTAATACTGGAGTGTTGAGCCAGATTTTAGCAATGTGAGGTCCTGGGCATGCCCCAGACTTCAATAGATCTATGCTCAGATCCAGGCTACCCAGAGGACTGGCAAGGGCTGAAGATACACTTGAGGAAATTCTTAAGGGACAGATTATATTTAGTTCTGAGAGGGCAGTGAGGACAAATGCTCTATTGGGTTGCTCAGGATTCTAATCCTTTCCTAGGACCCTCTCAGTCTGCACCCTGTTTTCTAGTTGCAAGGGCAGGATTTCTTTATCTGTATTGATTCTGCTTCTCCAGTTATAAAACTGATATATAGTCCTAGCTACTGGTATCCTTCTTTGAATTCTCGGTAATCCTTTTGGTCAACTAAGCACCAAAGAGCAGTATGGCAAAGAGGTTCAATGCATAGGTTTTGATATCAGAGAGACCTTTGAACAAATTTAGTTGTCAACTTTGGACAAGTTATATAACTTCTCTTTGACTCAGAATTTTCTCATAGGGGCCACACCTGGCAGTGCTGGGCATGCAGGGCCATCCCTGCAGAAGTCAGCACAAGCCCAGTGATACTTAGGCGGACGTTGCCTGGGGAGCCACCAGGACCACATCTAGGAGGCGGGGGATACAGGCAAGGGAGCATATGGTGCTGGTGTAAGTGATCAAAATCATGGTCTTATATTTTCAGATGTTGTTTCCTGGACCTGCATCAGTTTTGTTAAGTATAATAATGACAGTTATAATTATCTACTTCATTTCTGGGGCATGAGATATAAAATGCACAAAACACTTTTGAAATCACCCACTAAAATAGCAGATTTTCAGATCCAGCAAAAGCCAATCTAAATGTCACTGATCAACTGATGAATTCCATGGAAGACAAGACTCAGGTCAACTTACATCAGAATCAACACAATAAATTGTGGCTTGACCCCTCAAGGCAATTATATCTGAGTACAATTGCTATTGAGAAATCTAGAAATATTTTTAATAAAAAAATTCTCTTGGCTAAGAACAATCTCTCAGCTGAGAAGAATTGTGGTAGATAGTCTTTCCTCCTACATTTGGGGGCCATCTCTAATCAGTATAGTTGTACAAGCAGCAACCATCACAAATCAGATTCCTAACTGAAAAGAAACAAGTTTTATCCAATATGAAATTTTGTTTTCAATATGAAATTTTAATTGTATAATAGAAATCATGGTTTTGTGAGGTTGGTAGATCACACAGGAAGCAACAGATTTAAAAAATAGCCTCAAATCGAAGTTCTCTAGGTGGTGTGTGACTCTGTCCACAGAATCCTGCTGACATATGGCTGATAGTGACACCTCAGAGCTGGGGTTCAAAGGGCCCTGCCCTTCCTGGAGTCTCCTAATAACTTTTGGGGTTTCTCTTCTAGGGCCTCCTAATGGCCTTCAGATCATCCAGTTCCCACAAGGCCTCCTAGTGCATTGAACTTCCCCCATTGGCACTTCTGATCCCTGAATAACATGTTGCTGTCTCTGAAAATGCCAGAAGGCTGGAAAGCAGCCCAGCTGCCTGGAAAAGTAGCTGGGGCAGGGGACCTGATCAGTTTTATTACTAAAGTGTGCGATTGTGGTGACATCTAAGAGTGAGCACACTGATTGCCTCTCTGTATTAGGTCCTTAGCTTGACAACTAAACATTCCACACCTCCCTAGGAGGTGAAGAGTGCTTTATTTTGGACCCTAGCTTGGCCGACCTCTGACAGCCAGCTCCCTTTCTACCTAGAAGACTCTCCCTTAGAAACCCTAAGCACTACCACATCCTGCTCTACTGTTTAGTAAGGCAGATGAGCCTTAAGACTAGAAGTTTCTGGAGGATGCAAGCAGGATATGCAAACATGAGTCATGTCCCCCAAATAGCCTAAGCCTAACTCCCCTCATCTTTCATAGGAGGCTACTGATCCCTCAGGTTCCCCATATTACTCATTTCTGCACTATAATATAATCTGTGAAATTCAAAGGTTTTAATCTCACAATAGTGTGGGGATGTTCACGTTTAGACACCAAAGAGAGATTTGATATATTTTTTTTTACAATCAAGGATCTTTTCAACTTTATGAAAAGGTGAGCTCTTCACATTAGATGTGAAATTGAATTATAATGAAAGGCTGAGGTCAATCATCACTATCCATAATCTACAAGTATCTGACTGCAATTCTTACCACTCTCATTTTGGTCCAGTTTGACTTTGAGCAAGTTCTTTAACCTTTTTATTGTTTCTTTGATATAAGGAAACGAATAATATGAACTTAAAGTGTTTTTGTGGATGAGGAAATGAGATAATACCTGCAGATGATTAGCTAGGTATCTGGCATACTTTTGATGTTATTAGTAGATACTTCTATTTGGTTATCAAATATTTGAAAGACCCCCGATGTCTAGAGATCCGAATCTAAATGCACCACCTCCCTTTTCGATTCTTTTCAGTGGTAAGTAAGAATTTCCAGTAGCCATTCACCCATGTGGGAACCCTGGGTAATGCCTCCTCTCCTGTAATTCCCTCTCTCATATTGGCACTCTGTCAAAAACCCTAGGTATACCTGTCTCTTACATGCCAATACTACTGTCATCCTTAGCCAGTGACACAGTCACATTTTTATGGCAGGAAACCAAAGCAGTGTTGATCTTAGAGTGTTCAAGCTTGAACAAGGCAGGAAAGTTCTAGCTCTGGAGCCAGGGTGACACATCATAAGTGACGGAGGGCACCGTGGCCAGCTGCCATGGTCTGGCCCTTGTTCTAAGAACACACATCCTCATGTTCCTTTTCTGCTCAGGATCTGAGTAACAGCCACATGAGAAGGGCACCATTTTAACTCAGAGCCTTCCTCACCACTGGGAGAAGACCTTTCAGGACTCACTAGATTAACTAAGTAAACATGAAGAAATCCTGGAATGAACTGGAAAGGAAAAACAGCATCTGAGTTCTTGTGATAGGGAGCACCAGCATGTGGCCCGCCCAAGCCGAAGCGGAAAGACCCTGAGGCTTTTGGGAAAGGAGCCCATCTCAGCCTCCCTGGAATCCTCATTCAGGGTTTACGAAGCAGCAGGCAGAGCACAATTGGCTAAACTTGGTTGTATTTTTATTTTTGTCCAGCCACAAATACCGGCAAAGAACTGAAAATGATTCCTTCCCTCGCTGGAGCGTTGGCGCCAAAGGGGTTTTATTTTTAGCTTCAACTCTGGTTTAAGGCTTTTAGCACGCTAAACACCCCTGCCCACTGTAGGCAGCCGGGGGCCAGATTTTAGGATTTTTGCCTAGACTGGAGTGTTGGTTGTCTGAGCATAACTCTCACCAGGCTTTGTGCAGCTGTGACAATAGCGGGTGGTTCCAGACAGAACCACAGAGACTCAGTTCTGCCTTGGGAACCATAGAGACCTCCAAGAGAGTCCTTTCAGGGAGGGAAATAACCTCAGGCTGGGGTGGAGGAAGTGGCAACCTTGGATGAAAGGAAATGGAGGGAGAAAAAAGAAAGGGAAAGGAGACATCCAATAACACAGTAATTCAGAGCCAACACTCTGCAGCTAGATTGCCAGGGTTCAAATCCTGCCTCTACCACCTCCTGGGACCTTGGCACCAGGAAATGTGCTCAGCCCCTCCCAGTATCAGGGTTCTTGTCTATAGTTCTTTTTTGTTTTTTTTTAATTTTTTGGTTTTGGGGTCATACCTAGTAGCGCTCAGGGATTACTCCTGGCTCTACACTCAGAAATCGCTCCTGGCAGGCTCAGTGGACCATATGGGATGCTGGGATTTAAACCACTGTCCCTTCTGCCTGCAAGGCAAATGCCTTACCTCTATGCTATCTCTCTGGCCCCTCTTGTCTTTTTAGTAGGGAAATTTATAAGGCCTTCCCCTCATTCACTTGAGGCTCTGCAGGCTGCATTTTGTCCTTCTAGCCATGCTCTTTTCTCTGCACCAGGCCCTATTCAGTTATTTCTGTACACTTCCCCAAAACCTTGTTCCAGTCCAATTGCTTCCTGGGGGTTCCACAGTAAGAGCATGACTGAGCCAGACCTGAGCTCTCCAAGCCAAACCCACTCACACCACTGCATCTTCTCCAAAATAAATGATTAGCATGGGACTTGTCATGGACTATGAGAACTTCTCCAAATGGGAACATGTTTCTTCTTGACACCTCACCCGTCTTCTCTGAGTTTCCTTAACATAAGTAGCACATTAAGAGTGGGTAGCAGGGGTGAGCAGAATCCAGAAGAACACCTTTCAGGGTGAGGCGATAGCTCAAAATACTAGAGCACATGCTTTGTTCACAGGATTTTCCCCCCACTTATCTCCCTATCTCAAAAAAGACCACTTATCAAATTTATGGAAACAAAGAATGCAATGGTAGCTGTTGGGGACTATGGGATGGATAGAGCATTACATTCTGCAAGATGCAAATGCCTAAAGATCTTTTGTACAATAGTGTGAATATACTCAATGCTACTGAACTGCACATGTAAAAATGGTTAACATTTAACTTAAGCATGGTTTGTGTGTGTGTGTGTGTGAGAGAGAGAGAGAAAGACAGAGAAAGAGAGAGAGAGAGTATATGTTTGAGCCCAAGTTTAAGCATACTTGTGTTTAATAACATAAAGAGCTCTGGTGTAGAAGTCAGGCCACCTTCAGGTAGGGCAAGACACTCATGCTCTTTCTCTGGCTTTCCAATGAGAGACTCTCTAACAGAATTCTGGCACCCTCTTTCCACTCCACTTACCCCCTCCCCAAACACGCAGGAGGCCCTCGGGGCTGCATAACTCACTGAAGATAGAGCATTTCACTTCTCTCACATGTTTTTTTTCCTGTTCAGTCTCTTTCGAGTCATCCATCCCTTTGAAGTGTTTGTCTACCTGGGATGAATAGGGATGGAGGGACTAGCAGATTTGAACCCACAGAGCCACATATGCTTGGAGCAATGGAGTGAGCATGGAGCCTGTGACACTAAAGTGGGATCAAATAGTTATCTCACGAACCAGACACAGTTCAGTCCTAGCAGAGAAACTAAGCCAGACTGTAAACTATTCTTTTGTTCTTGGGCATTTGGTGACATAGGACTCTGGGATTCTATGGGGGAGAAGGATCAAAGACATAGATTGTGCTTTCATGATTCAGGCTGATTGAGAATTGGAAAGAGGAATGGGAGCAAATATAGATCAGGTCCTAGTTGGTTATGAACTTCCAGGAGAAGCAGCCTGCCTGCATGGCTTGGGGGGCCTGAGCATCTCGGGTGGTTTTCTCTTCTGTGGACAGCAGAATTGGGAATTCTTGGTTCAAGGAGTGGTGGGTGGGATGGGAATCTGTACCCCACATCCTGAGCCAAGTTTTGCCTTCTGCTGTAAGCAGACTTTAGTCCTGACCCAGGTTTGAGCCCCTGACACACACAGAACCAGTGTCCAAAGCCCACAGTACTTTGAAGGACCCACACCACAAATGTATATTTTTCTTTTAAATTAGATTAAAAAAATTTAAATTGTAGTGAATGTTCCAATATCCAACCAATGCTAAAATGTTTGTCTTATCCTAAAACAGTTACAAAGCAGAAACTATTTTTAAAGATTAATGGAGGAAAGATCTTACATGGGCCAAGTGCCTGGAACTCTGAAAGCAGGTTCTGCTCAGATTCAGGATAGTGAAGGTGCCATTTGACTTATTTACCTCTGTCCTCTGTTCCTTTCCCTGCTCTTTTACCTTCATTCCCCCATTCCATTTAGGATCTCAAATCTTCATGTTGTCACATGCCAGTTCTATCATTTGGCAATAGCCATCTAGACCACATGGTGAGAAAAGGTCAGAAGCCTTGTTTGGGGTCCAGGGCAAAGAATGTGCTGATCAGCTAGTGATGTCTATCAGAGACTGCTGTATTGTTGCACATGAATCACCTCTGCATTTTCTGCCTTCTTTAACTAACTGCCTGCTCCTCCAAAACAGAAGGGTCTAGCCGCATGCCACATGCCGCGTAACCCATGCTGAAAGATCTAGGGTCTCTTAATCCCTGTTGATTGATTAATGGGGGTTGTGTCTGTGAATACACTTGATCCAACTGAATGTCCCTTCATCTTTAAAAATTTTTTTTCATCTGCAGGCGCCTGAACAAGAATAAGCTCCAAGTTCTTCCAGAATTGCTTTTCCAGAGCACACCGAAGCTCACCAGACTGTGAGTAGCACTGACTTATCTTCTATAGTAGCATCTTGACTGTTTAGTTCATGTGGAGAATGTGGTGGTGTTGATTTGCAGAGCCTATGTATGTGGCAGAACTCAATGATTAGGTTTAGAGTTTGGAGATGCAAATGGGATGTCAGTGTGAGGCATTAGCCTCCACACACACACATTGATGGTGAGAACTACTTTCTTGTGATAGGGAGGAAGAAAGTATTTCACATGGTCTGACCTTACTTAAGGTAGTTCCATGGAGGTGGGATCTGAGTTGAGTTGAGTTGAGACACTATAGTGATTTGAGATTGGTCTCAGCCTTCCAGCCTCCTCACCGTGCTTGCTAAGAGTACTCTGCCCAGTAATTGCTTCTGACTGCTGCTATCTGAGGACATCTGGGTCTAAAGGTCTATGACTTTGTGGGAAAAGGAAGAAAAATCTAGAATTTCACCTTATCTTTGACAATAGTCCAGAATATAATGGTCCTCACCATGCTTGCCGAGAGGCCTCTATGCATTCATGCACGGTGAGAACTTGGAAGCTTAGGAACTGGAGATGTTCCTTGGTGTGATTCTTGGATTTCGGGTGTCGAGCAAATGTTAATTTTTGTCAACTGTCTTGTGGTTTGGATTCTCAAAGTCCTGCTCAAAGGATTTAATATGGACATGGCACAACCCGTGTTTCCGAAAGTTTGGGTTCGAATGCAGTGACACTATGGGTTATTGCCCAATGGCCAGGTAGTGAGATCCACAAGTTGTCTAGTGAGACTCCAAAACAATGGAGAAGGCCCCAGAGAATGGCCACCACTCTCATTTACCATGGCTATGTGTAATACCTACTTATGCAGTTAAACAATGCATGTAGGCTCCAGAATAAATTGGAAAATGGGAAACACATGTCAGCATGTACACTTGAAAATGAGTTCTGCATTAGGAATCTGTGTCTATGTCTTTCTCAGAGACTGTATACAGAAATGGATTGCTAAGGGAACTTTGTTGGAACAAGAGCAAGCAGTGGTTGGCTGGTCTTTTTGTGGTATATAGTGGTCATGCTTGCTTTCTCTTAGAAATAACCTGTGCTGTGGCAAGGCGTCCTCTTGCTGCATACTTCATTTCTATTGCTAGTTTACCTTGCCTTTGTAAATCTGGGAGATACTATTTCTCTCTTCCCTCCCTTTCACTTTGACTCTATCTGGAGGAACTCAAGGGTAGACTAAGTATGTTTTAGAAGACAGAATCTAACAGATAATACCAAAAGGCCTATGGGAGAGCAGTCTAGCTTGTACTTTTTCTTTCCCTGTATAGTTTTGCTTCCAAAAGACTCCCAGAATGGCTGTCTTTCCAGCCAGGACTGCACTGTGCCTTCTCAGCCTGCTCTTAATTAAGTCCCACAGACTGTGTGCCCTTCGTAAAACTCCTAGCATCACTCTTGACAAACAGAGGGCCAGGAATCTTTGAGGATGGCAGGAACTGAGTGTTTATAGGGGTTGGTTCTTGCTTGTGGGAGCCATAACCTACCTTCAGATACTACCCACACTCAGCCCATTTTATGCAGGGCTGGTCCAAGGAGGAATTTCAAGTGGTGATAATAGGTCATTGAATGCCCAGGCCTCAGGTAAGTCAC
>PVKC010014816.1:0-21894 GCA_004027635.1 Crocidura indochinensis | reverse complement strand
TTAAGTTAACCTCAAAAGTTTCAGTGGGTTGTTTTTCTTAAGGATTAGTCAAGGGAATATAGTTTAAAAAAAAAAAAAAACGGTGTTAGAGTGGCATTTGTTTGCATAGGCCCACCAAAGTATGAGGGACCTGGAAAAAAAAAACCTTGGCCTAAATACAAGGAGACCCTACCCCTGAGGTTTCTTGGCACAAGACCAACTCTGGGCTCCAGGCAAACTAGTTTGTCCAATCTTAGTCATCGTCTGTAGTGCCAATACACCTCCATTCCTCACATAGTCTCTGTTGTTGGTATCATGCTTCTGTATTAAAGATCCTGGAATCGGCATATCCCATATTGCAGTCAGGATTAAAGCACTTCATCTTTAGAAAGTATAGAGGCAAGCAGACTGTCAGAGGCCCCCGGAAGCCCAGCCATGACATTGTTGCTCCTAACTTGGTGCCATCATAGAGTTGGAGAGCCTGCAGGAAGCCAACCCTCCTTTTTTCAGAAATGAAACAAGTAAAATTAGGTGATGTTCAGCCTTAGCAAGGAAGCCCAGATTCCTAACCCCATGGAGATGTAGAATTAGGCCAGGGAGCTTTTTGGGTGAGCCAGTTTTTCAACGCAGACAGTGGCGTTGTTGGGGGATGGCAGGCGGTGCCAAGGGAGTTCCCTAAGGCTGGATCTGGGTTACAGCTCACATGTCTGTCCTTGCTGTTCCAGCACAAGGTCTGGCCCAGCCAAGAGAAATGGTTTGTTGGGGACATGTTCTCTGTTCGGTGCTCAGAATGTAGATGAGTATGGCTGGCAGAGGAGAGAAGCCTCACAGGCCATGGGGAATCAATGAAAGTATATATTTTCCAGACCTGCACCAAGTGGCACAGATATCAAATGCCACATCTGCCACAGCATCACTCAGGTCCCTGCTCTGAGCAGATAGATTTGGCACCATCTTTCCCAGGTCACACTGTTGAATCCAGGATGAACTTCTCATGTGGCTTCTCTGTGAGCACAGACTTAGTTTCTAGGCTACTTTTTAGGTCTGTGGTGTCCCCAGCCACCTTTGTGCATCTGTAAAACTGCCTATTAGAAGTGCCTGCCTCACTTAAGCATTACATAACGGATCATGCAGGAGTCTAGAGCAGCGATTTCCTAGCGAGCAGATAGTACATTTCTCTCCTTCAGAACTAATTGTTATGTCTTCCCTTTTACCTACTTTCAGTCTTCCCAGAAGGAACTAAAGCTCTCCTCAAAATAAAGAAACTGAGCGGGCGGAGAGATAGCACTGCAGTGGGGCATTTTGGGGGCATTTGCCTTACATGCGGCCAACCCAGGACATGTGGTGGTTCGATTCTTGGCATCCCATATGGTCCCCTGAGCCTGCAAGGGGCTATTTCTGAGCACACAGCCAGGAGTAACCCCTAAGTGCCTCTGAGTATGACCAAAAAAAAAAAAAAAAACCAAAACAAAACAAAACAAAAAAAAGAGAACTCCAAACAATAAGGAGACTGAGGCCCAGAAAGATTGTAAGAAATTTTGCAATGTAATTGTTTGCCAAAGAGGGTTCCAATAGTGCAGTGATGTGATGTGGGTGGAGGTGTGGAAGCTGGAAGGGCTGGAGCAGAGGGTGAGAATGCTGGGATGGTGCTAGAAGGATGCATCTCTGCTCAGGCTGGAATTCATCTTGTAGGTGTGACCCCAGCAGGCACTTGGAAAGGGCCCAGGCCAAAGGGTATATATAGTTCCTTCCAGCCAGATCAGCAGGAGGATGGGACCGAGGATACCTCCCCATTTCTGTCACTGCTCTGAAGGTCACCATCCACCCTATTATTAGTAGGGTCTTCTTTTCCCCATTTCTACCATTAGTAAGGGCATGAAGGGAGCATCTCTGAGACAAGAGCTAGAGCTACATCTGGTGGCTGCCATGCTCTCCTTGCAGAAGCATTATTCTGTTGGAGGGAGAAGGGGTGACCAGATATTCTCTCCTTTCATTGTTGTCAGTAGTCGTTTTTCATAGCCTTCCTGTCTTGCTTTTGATTTTGTAGCTGTAATTGAAGTATCTAGCATATTTTTGCCTCCCAGATTGGGGAAAATGGGTAATGAAGTATTTGCCCAGAATCGACGGGCATCTGTGCAGCCCTGTAGATAGTTCTGAGGACAGCAGTGGGTCTCCAGGCTCTAGCAGGCTTGTCCCACCTTTAAAGCATTGTGTACTGAGACCAGCCCGTCTCCACAATACGCCTTCAAGGATGCATCACTGTCTTGCCTCCTCTTCTCTCTAAAAATAATCTTGCTATTTTGAAACCACCTCCTGGAGCTGTTTCTCCTTGCTCTCCCGCATCCACAGCCCCTCTGAGACCAGGTTCTCAGCTGCCTCTGCTGCCCAGCTGTCCTCACGGTGCTGTTCCTTCCTGTCTTCCTTCCACCATGATAGCTTTGAGGTGGTTTTCTGGCTCAGTAGGAATGGGACTGGTGTGTTCTTTGAGGAGCATAAGCGTCTTGCTGCCCCCCAGGGGCAGTGAGATGGCAAGTGGAGGAGGGGACAAGGATGGCATAGCTACCCTTCCATCTCCCTTGTCATTGGAGTTGCAGACAGTGGTGAGAGGTTCCACCAGGTTGGACAAAACTTTATGGTATGTAATCTGCTGCCTCACTCTGTCCTTCAGAGCTAGCTCTAAGTGACTTCCTGTTCTGTCTTCTTGCAGCCTACAACCCTCCCTCAGGGCACAATCAATATGAACCAGTGTACTGATGTGGTGGACGGCGAGGGCCGGACAGGCCAGAAGTTCTCCTTGTGTATTTTGACCCCTGAGAAGGAGCATTTCATCCGTGCAGAGACTAAGGAGATCATCAGCGGGTGAGTATGCTCCTGGCACTCTGCAGCTTGATCACTCTGAGGCAGAACCACTGTCATTGTCCTCTGAAATGAGTCCCCTCTCACAGCGCCCATTGTGCCTGCCACCTTTTGTTCTTCCATCTTGACTACCTTATTCCTTTGTCCCACATACTGGCCAAGAACAGCTCTGCTTTTCCCTGCCTACTCTAGGGCCTCCCCTGCTGGCCCTGCCTCGCTGCTGTGTCTTCTCCAGCTTCTCAGCACCATCCCCTAGTTCAACTCTCACTGCTCTCCATTTGCCCTTACTACATCCAGAGGACTCAGTCCCCAAAGCATGTCACCTTGGTTGAAATCCCAGTACATTGACTAGTTCAGCAGTGCCAGTATCCTCACTTAGTCCTCTGGCCTTTCACCTCACCATTGTCATGTCCTTAAGCACTGAGCTCCTTATGTCCTTGTCTCCCCACCCACTGGAGTGATTCCTCTGTCCATGCTGTTAGAGTTGACCTGAGTGTTTGTGATGCTCTTACCAAAGATGGCATTGGTCTGATTTCCTTAGCCTGTGGACCATGCATGTGGAGCTAAGTTTCCAAACATTTCATCACCCCCAGCACTACAAGGGAGCTTACTCTGTATTGCTTTGTGCACTGAGTGGGACAGGTGCAGGCTCTGGGTCATCCCACTTCCTTGGAGGCTTAAGGGGACCCTGGACGGTGGAAGGCAGGCCCAAATGTTTAGATAGCCTACTGCCCAGAGACATAGGCCAGTTGCTTGCATATGTGTTTAGCAGGCAGGCAGGGAGCCCAGCCAGGATCCTGGAGATCATCAGACTCAGGCTAAGAAAGAGTTAGGTGTTGCTGAGGAAACTAGTAGAAAGTACATTTGGGTAGCTCAGAGGACTGATGACTATTGCAGGATAAAGGAGTCATCCATACATGAACCCCTTTATTGTTGACCATTAAAAGTCTTCCCTGAGCACTAGCAAGGGCCTGCTATGGGAGAAAGCAAGTTTGTCCCTATCTTCCCAAAGTGGGGGTCTGCACCATGGGAGGTAGGGATAGTTGGGGCAGAAGGCCAAAGTTGTGATATGAGAGGCCAGGTGGCTATTTACTGGAGTACAGGTACCCCTAGGGAGAGTCAAGGATGGGAGATACAAACAATCTCTGTCCTGTCTCTGAGATCACCTGCAGATTGTCTTAACCCCATTTAGAGAGTGATGGGAGAAATTCAGAAAGTTCAAAGAAACGGAGACGGTGAGACTAAAAGGGACAGGGACACTTGATCCTTGGCACCACTTGGTCTCCTAGAAACCAGGTATAGGCCTGGTGATCCACATGAACTTCTGGCCTGAATAGCATTGCATTGCTGGCCTGAGCACCAGCCGTCTATACCTTTCAAATCAGAAGTGCAAAGCAGCGCTTCTCAGCCTTTTTACACTTGCAGACTGGCCCCAATCAGAGCTGTACACTGGGTTCACAGATGAGCAGTTATTTCCAAGACAATAGTTTCACAGAGTTTCCACACAGTGGGATTGTGACACACTGTGCCCGCAGGAGATGCATATCTGACACTTGCCAGTTCTTCCAGCAGGTGGCCTCAGTCCTCCACAGGCATTCAGCCCAGGCCAGGCATCCTTGTCTTTGGTGTGGCACCAGGCTTTCCATTCCTCTGTATCCGAATGAGTAGAAAAGGTAGACATTTAAGTAAACAAGGTAATTCATGGGCAGTCAGACCAGGTGCTTGTGATCTTGGGGTTCTGTACTTAGGCTAGGTACTCCTAAGGGTAGAAGGCTTGATAGCAAAGCTTTCCCTTCCTTGCTTATATGTCTGGGTTCTATAAACATCCTTTTTAAAACATCCCTACCCTGCCAAGAGGCAGACCTCTTCCAGTAGCAGCTGGCAGGCCTGGGCAGTTGTTCACCCACCTTCCCCGGACCAGGACATTCAGCCTCTAGCAGGGGACCAGGCAGGATGGTTGACTGGGCTTCTGTCTCCTCTACATCTCCTCACTGGTTCTGGCCCTAGGAAGGGTTTTGATCAGTGGTTTCCTAAGTGCTCTATGCACTTTGTCTGAGAGTAGGAAGTAGGAAGATGGTCCCTCCAATCTTCTTTAAGGGCCCATCCCCAAATGAACCCCTAGAGACCCTAGGTCGCCACATCTCTTAGGGCTGGATGGAGTAAGCCAACAGTCTCCTACTGTGTGTCTGCACCCAGAAGAGCTTCCAGGATGACGCTTCACAGCCTCCCAGCTTTGATAAGAGGAAGTTAGACCTTCTGTGCCCTCCAGCTTGTTGGGCTTGGGGCTTTCCTCTTCTCTGTGCCCTGCTTTCCAGCTCCTTCTTTCCATTCTCACCCACTTTGATGCTATCCTTAATGTCCACACGTACTTGGCCGCCAGCGCCACCAGTCTCATTCACATTTTCCTCTCAACTCTCTCAGCCTTTATTTGTTTAGATACTACCTCCTTGGCTTTTTTCTCTGAGCAGTCAGAAAACGCAGCGGATGCCCTCGGCCTTCAAAAACTTGTGCAGCATTGCAGCCCCAGCACACACTGGGCTTCCCCCTCAGCGCCCCATCCTTAGGACTCACAGGTTTGCCTGCTCAGTAGTCAGTGGCCAGTCAATAGCCACTTGATCTCTCCATGTGGACCCAGGGCACCCAAAGGGCCTGCCTCTCTGCCACACCTCCCATACTGAGAGAAGGAAGAATTGCCAGTACACAGGGACCTCAGGAGAATACTGAAGTTCACTTCTCCATGGCCCTTAAAGCCAAACAGGAGTCCCTGGCCAAACCTCAAAGATATAATCAAACAATTCCTCCCATAACACCATAGCCGTGTCGTCTCAGGTGTTCTTATTCTTGTGGGTTGAAGATGTCTGCTTTCCAGCCTTCCTGGGAAAGGACCACCTGCAGAAGATCCTTCTTTTTAAAACATCCTTTGTTCCCCACTACTCTGCCCATCTCCTGGTTTGCAGTTGCTTCCTCTGTGCACCGCTAACCTATATAGTAGAAACAGCAGTACACAGAGGATGCTGAAACCCAGAAGGGCTGAGCTGGCTGAGGCCACAGAAGAGCCAATGATAACTCCAAGCCCTGAGGCCCTCAGCTTCCCTGGTGCTGGCTCAGTGGACCTTCTGTCCCTATGCAACTCTGTAGGTGAATGGACAGTTCAAACCTCGGGGACATTCATATTGCCATGGGGTAGGTAACCTTGGGTGCACTGTTTCTACTGAAGGGCCTCAGGGGCTCTCAGTTGCAGCCCATCTGAGCTAATCAAATCCATGAAGGCAGTTTTCGGGCTGATACCAAGCACAGAAAATAGGCAGCACCAACCTCACTAAGGCTGACTCAAGGCCCACCAAGTCAACCTGAACTATCTCGCAGAGTCTGACCTCTGCTGGTCTCGCTAGTGCCTTTCCTGCTCCACCAAGAGCTGGCACTCATCTCGGGTAGGCCATGCCCTGCTCGGGGCTCAGGCCTGACCTCCAAGCCAGCTTCACTGGTGAAACACAGGAAATCTGGTGTGTCAGGACAGGTTCTTATCCCTAAAGTCAGGAGTATGACAGTACTTTCTCCTGTCCCACCAGGTGGTTGGAAATGCTCATGGTCTACCCTAGGACCAATAAGCAGAACCAGAAGAAGAAGCGGAAAGTGGAGCCTCCCACACCACAGGTAAGCAACAGAGCTCAGGTCATGTCCCCTGGGTGGGACTTGATTGGTACACATGAGATTGCCCTCGATCAGATATCTGCTCTGGGGAGAGAGCAGTAGTACAGTGGGTAAGTTGCTTCCTTGAATGTGGCTGACCAGAGTTCAATCCCCAGTATCCCATATGGTCCCTAAGTCTACCAGGAGTCATTCTTGAATGCAGAGCCACAAATAACCCTTCAATATTCTGGGATTGACCCAAAACAGAGAGCTGCTCTCCATCAGCGGTCATTGGTGGCCCTTATCCAGCCCTCTCTAAGGAGTCCCTGGCCAGCTTCCCCTGGAAGCACTATCAAAAGATGGCCAAAAATGCCATTTAAGCCTTTCATGGTGACCAACTATAGCTTCCTGCAGCAGCATAGCAGATACACATGCAGCTCTCCACATTCTCCCATGCCCCCAAAGCTGCCTGATTTGAGAGAAGAAAAATCCCAGACAGAATAACAGTGTTTAGGGTTTCCATAGTGATGCTTGCAAACAGTGCAGGAGCCGAGCTCCCGACGCCAAATAAGGAAACTGTGTGCAGAAGACACATTCAGCCCAGACAGAGGGAATTTGGTCTCGTCCCTGCCCCTTGGCTCTACTTTCCTCTGGGATATTCCCACCCCCAAATATTGCTGGTCACAGCCAAACTTCACCTTCTCGTTTGGCAGCAGGATCTATTTAACTACATGATGAGATCACCCACTGTTCCGAAAGACTAGGTCCAGCCACCTGAGCACTGGCTCTGGCAGCATTTTACCCTCTGTCCCTGGAACATCTTGCCTGAGTCTGCTGGTTTCTGGAACCTGTGGACTTGATGAGAAAACTAAGGATCCCCAGGTCAGCTGTATCAGTCTTGCGGAGTGACCCCAGGGGAGCACAGAGGCAGGCTTCCCCTCTGCAAGTTGTTGCTGAAGTGCCCTTGTTGGAACTGCAGGCTTCTGATGTCTAAAATCTCAGGGCCCGATAGGGACTGAATAGAAGGATTGGGTCTTTATGATCCAACAGAGGACCAGGAAATGGTAAGATACATGTCAGCTTCAGCTCTGCCCTGTTGTTCTTCCTCGGGCCACAGCAGGGGCCACATAGAAGATTGAATATCTGCTCCTCTTGTCTTCCCAGCAGCACTCAGGAGGAGTATCTCTCTTGCTCTAGTGCCTTGGCCAGGCCCCATCCACTATACATATATATGCCTTTTCTTAGGCATCTTTCTTAGTTTCTCCCTGGGTCCCTGTTTACTATACTTCACTCCTCATCATAGCCTTTAGTTTCTGCCAGGGCAGAAGATAGAGGCTTTCTGGGGAAAACCCATGGGGGAAAGTACATATTTAGCAAGCAGGAGCTACAGAGACCCCTTAGCTCAGACCTTTCTTCCATTCTGTGTTTCCTTTTGCCTCTTTGCTTTGAATTCTCTTAGGCCAAGAGAGAATATAGGAAATAAGACACATGCCTTGCATGTAGCAGTTTCTGGCACTGCTTATGGTCTCTCAAGTACTGCCAGGCACAGCTCCTGTGCACAGAGCCAAGCATGGTTGTCTGCTTCCTCGCCCACCTACCACCCACTCCAGAAAAAAAAAAACCCTTACTCAGTGCCCAATGAGTAGCTCATACTTTATCATCATGTCAAGAACCTTGACTTGAGCACAAACTATTCCAGCCACACAGGAACAAGCATGGGCACCTTCACCCCTTCCTCTTGTGTCTGGGATGCAGTAGCATCTCCTCTGCCATTGCTCATGACCCAGAAAGCAGGCTTTGTGCCCCACCCCCATGAGGAGGAGAAAACTGATCACCATGGAGAAAGATCTCCCTGCAGACATTGACTGTTCTTGAAGGGTCTTCCTGCTCTAGGATGCATCTCTTAGAAGTGGAGAACTGGGAGGTCAGTCACTGCTTGGTGCTGAGAAATTTCAAAGTTCTCAAAGCATTCAGTCCCTTTCATCTCATGCCTAGAGTTTCATCTGCCTCTTGGGGAATCTCAGCCACCCCTGTAAAGCTGGGGTCACCTCAAACATTGGAGAAAGAAGTCTGCATGTGTCTATCTATAGCAGGGGTTTCAAACTCAATTTATCAGGGGGCCACAGGAGGCAAAGTCGGGGTGATCCTTGAGTGCAAAGTCAGTAGTAAGCCTTGAACATTGGGGGGTGTGACCCAAACAACTAAAACAAAACAAAACAAAAAAGATTCCTCTAGGACAGGGCCACAAAATGTTTTATGGAGGGCCGCAAATGACCCTCGGGCCGCGAGTTTGAGACCCCTGATCTATAGCATTGCTTTGGCGACCCAGCAGCAAAGCTGCTTCCCCACAACCACGTGCTCCTTCCAGTGGCCTCCTGAGCGTTTTCGGTGACCTCTGCCATCACTTTTAACTTCCAACCTCCACAGAGGAAGCAACCTACCAAGGACAGACTTCACGTCAATCCTCTTCCAGTCTGCTAGCAGAGTCCAGCTCCACCCTGATCACAGAGCAAGGCCTGGCCTTTGCTCTGGAGCCCTGAGTTTGGGGGAGGAGGTACTACAGAAAGAACTAGAATGACTTTTGCTTGAAAACATGGAGTAGGGGCAGCATCCTAACTGGAAGGACAAGTAGTCAGAGCCCAAGTTCTGTTGGCTTGTCACAAACCACCCCATCTACTGAGGCACTTGCTTTCCACAGTGAGTCAAAGTAATTGAGAAAATCCCTAGTTTGGGAATTGGATCTTCTGGGGGTGCTGCTGAGAGGATGGTCAGATATGTCCTGTGTCTATAAAAGCATTCCTGGGTTTACTCGATCCCCTGATGCTGAGCTTTGGCCTGGTGGAATGTTCATCATCTCACATGCTGACATCTGGCACTTGGTTATTTTTCCCAGAGACTTCTGGATGCTTGACTAAAGCCCCTGCAAAGGTCTTTCTTTTGTTTCCTGGGGTACCTGTAGTGGAAAACACTTTTAGCTCCACTAAATATTTGCAGCCCCGTATGAACCTTACTGACTATGTGCTTCAAGTGGATGTATATCCCGTCTTAACCCAGCAGCTCCCCAACAAAACAGTTTGGAGAGGACTGGGTGTATAGAAATATTTATATTTTTGAATGTTTTGGGGGGTGGGGGGCCTCAGGGATCACTTTGGGCTATGCACTCAGAAATCGCTCCTGGCTAGGGGGACTCTATGGGACACCAGGGATCGAACCAGATCCGTCCTGGATCTGCCGTGTGCAAGGCAAACACCCTACCACTGTGCTATTGTTCCAGCCCCTAGTATTTATATTAAGAAATAACCCCATGTTTGCATGTGTGCAATCACATACACATGTATCTACAACCTAAATCATCTATAACCTTCATTAACCACAAACACCAGGTTAGATGGTCCATGGTAGTTTCTATAAATGAGGCCTAACCACCAGTATTGGGAGTGAGGTGAATGTTTCTAAAACATTACCCCCATGCTTTTTGGGGAAGAGAACTATAGGGTGCCAGCTGTCTGCTCGAAGCCCTCAATCAGCAGGCACCCAAGACTGGCATCTCAGGAAGGTTGGTTCTAGAGACCACTTGGGGATTCCAGGAGTCCAGCTCTGCCCTTTCTGATCTAGGTGTGCAGCATTGATTTTTTTTTTTTTTTTTTGCCTGCCCCAGCAGTGGACTCCCTGGCTGTGGCAGCAGCTCCAACCTGGGAGAGAAGATCATGATACTGTTCTTCTCAGGGCTACAGGCCCCCAGCTGGCTACGTGCATTGTCAGGAGGGTGGACGTGCAGATTTATAGGGACAAAAAAAAGAGTTACTAGATTCCTTTACATAATGTGCTACATATCTTATGTTAAAAACAAATGGAGAGAGGAGACAAAGCCACAAGCTGGCCCCCCAGCATAGCTGCCGTGTGAACATGTGCCTAAGGATCTAAATATTTTACCTGATCTGCCCCATAGTCATGTCTCAGAGGCCTGGAAATCCAGGAGTGACTAGCTAGACCGCTGTAGTCTTCCCTTTAACTTACAGGCTAACCTGGGCTCTCAAGTTTTATGTTCAGGGAGAATTTGCAGGTCTCATTAACAGCACTCTGAGCGTAAACCCTAATACTTTGCACATCTGCCATACCTGACCAGAAGTCAGTCAGAGCAGGTGCTCTAGGAGTGCTGGCTGGGGTTGTAGAGATGAGCAGGAGCAGGAGGTGCCTATTGATCTGAACACGATAGTCAGAAATCCATTTTGGATTTCACACACAGATTCCAATCACCTTACTGTGGAATTGGCCTCAGTTTTTCCCACAGCCAGACCCCCAGGCACCAGCTTTTCCTTGTGCTCTGGGGCCTCCCAGATATTCCTCTCTTCCCCAGGAGCCAGGACCAGCCAAGATGGCTGTCACCAGCAGCAGCAGCAACAGCACCAGCAGCATCCCCAGTGCTGAGAAGGTTCCCACCACAAAGTCCACGCTCTGGCAGGAAGAAATGCGGGCCAAAGACCAGCCAGATGGGACCAGCCTGAGTCCTGCACAAAGTCCCGGCCAGAGCCAGCCTCCTGCTGCTAGTGGCCTGAATGAACCTGGGCTGGAAAGTAAAGATGGTGAGTAGTGGTCCCACTTCCTGTTTGTCTGTTGTCTGGGACCCTGCTTCATGCCATAAGTTAAAGCCTGGGATGTGATGTGGGTCCTGTTGGGATTCTGAAGCTTTGACCTTGGCTTGGCTCCTTCCAGCCCGGACTTTAAAGGAGAGCGACATCTCTGGAGTATAAGGGAGGATTACGGGAGTCAGGAATGCTCCAGAGCTGGGTGTTTTGTTAGGAGCCTTCTGGTCCCTGTCCACTGCTGCTGCTTAGCAGTGGCCACTCAGTGACAGCCCCCTCCTGCCCAGTCCCTGGCTGAAGTCAGGAAAGAAGATCCTAGGGAGGGCATGGTTGACACTTCGTAGTTTCCTGAAGCAAAGCAGAATGACAGCCTTTGCCTTCCACTTCCAGGCTCTGGAGTGCTCTGCAAGATACAAGGCTACTTGCTTTGCCATATACACTTTATCCATTTTGTTAGGGATAACTAGGCACTTAGAAGCAGCTGGTTCTTGTGGTCAGAGTCCTGTATCCTCCTGACTAGTGCACGTTGTGCCTCCTATGAGATTCAGTCACTTCTCAGCTCTGCTGCCTCTTCCCTTCCCAGACATGCTCGCAAACACCAAATAGCTGTTGCGTCACTTTCCTCTTATTGGTTAGTAAAATGTGTCTCCTGTGAGTGCTCTCCCCAGCAGAGCCCCAGACCAGATACACAGGGGGGGGCCTGGATGCAGCCAGGTTAAGGTAAAGATGATGAAATACAGTGGGTGGGGGAGATGTAAGGGAAATGACCCCTTTTGTGATACATATGGGCTTTTTAGTCAGTTCTCAGAGAACCAGAGGTGGGGTCTCTTAAGAGTCTTTTGCCTCTGTTCTTTTCCAGAGGAGAACACCATGAACAGTGACCGCATGGACTGTGGCCGCAAAGTCCGGGTGGAGAGCGGTTACTTCTCCCTGGAGAAGACCAAACAGGACTTGAAGGCTGAGGAGCATCAGCTGCCCCCACCGCTCTCCCCTCCTAGCCCAAGCACCCCTAACAACAGGTATAGTGGCCCCGGATCACCCTCCCAGGAGCTTGGTCATCCCATTCCTTCCCCAGGTCCTCGAACCCCCAGCCGAATGGTCTGCAGCATCTCTCTTGGCTCCCTGGACACTGCCAGCCGGCCCTCTGCCCACATGGACTACAGCAGCACTAGGGGGCGGGGAGCAGAGAGACTGGGGCACGCCCTTGCCTTTAAAGCCAGCAGGCAGTATGCCACCCTGGCCGACGTCCCTAAGGCCGTCAGGATCAGCCACCGAGAAGCCTTCCAGGTGGAGAGAAGGCGGCTGGAACGTAGGACTCGGGCACGGAGCCCTGGCAGGGAAGAGGTGGCCCGTCTGTTTGGCAATGAGCGGAGGTAAGGAGGGGAAATAGAGGGTGGAACACTCGCACAAACATAGCACACTCTCCCCTTCTGCAGCCTCCCCGTATACACACGCACACACCTCTGCATATTCCCTCATGTCCAGATGCTCACATGTGGGTTCTCACACTCGTTCTCTTCCGTGCACTTCATGCAGCATCATATTATAGTCTTACAAGCATACAAGCCCTCAAAGCTCATCTCCCATGTGGGTAGTAGTACGCATACACATACAAGTGTTCCCTGAACCTTCTCGGGGTGTAGAGTTGTTCTCCTTCTCTCCCTACCCCCCGCCGCCCCCTTTTTTTATGAGCACATGGCAAATTGTTCCTCCTTGACCCTGGACTCCCTTTCAGGATTCAACCCTTGGTAGCTGTTAATGAGGCATTTCTGAGTCTTCTTGCTCACCAAATACCTCCTAACCCTGAGATTCCCAGGGATTATCTACTGCCTGGAGAATCTTGTGTGGTCAAATATTTTTGTTCCTGCCTCTTTTCTAGTCTCTGAGATGACTAGCAAACCTTCCCATAATAGCTTCCCCTGGAACTTTCCACGTTCTTGGACAATTGATGTACTCACCCAGATACATAGAGTCAACTCCTAGAGTCCCCTAAACCTCTCCAAGGCAATTTTATGTTTCTTCTTGTTGCTAGAACCATAGTACAGTAGTACTTGGATGCAGCCAACTCATGGGCACATGAGCACAGAGCCAGGAGTAAACCCTGAGCATCACCAAGTATGGCCCTAAAACAAAAAGGCAAAGTATTTGCACAGTCTCCTAACTTGGGTCAGTGTGTGAGTAGAGCTCAGAACTGGGGCACATTTGGGCCTGACCAAGGTGGCAGTGGCAACCCCCAAAGAGCCAGCACAATATATTTCCCTTCCCTCTTGATTCCACATGTCCCCAGTGGAAGGAATCTATATGGATCAAGCTCCAGAGTGAAGAAAAGATGCCTGAAGCTCTTGGTCTGGTAAAGAAAAGGAAACCAACAGATTGCTCCCAGTTCTGAGGGAAGAGAAAATAAATTGTTGCCAAGCAGCATCTGCCTGGGAGGCACCCACCAAGTGCTGGTAACCTGGTGAAAGTCATGAGTTACCATTCCCAGGCTGTTGATGCAGACACAGGCACAGAAGCAGGGTTACTCCATGGGAACAGCTCAGAGCTATAGGTCAGACCTTAGCACACATTAGCCAAGTCCTTACCTAGGAATCCCCACTTTCATAACCTCACCTAGGACTGGACCAAGGTCACTTGAAGCATTTTAATAAATCTAAGTAAAGGAATCTGGAGAGACCAGCAGGTTAGGATTGAGGGGAGTCTTACACTGGCAGGGCAGGTTCCTGAGCAGGTGCCCAGCCCTGGCTTAGTGGCAGACCAAAGAATTAACATTCAGCCTAACCTGCTTAGATTTGAACGTGTTATCATCTGGAAGCCTAGGGTAACAGCATCTCTGAAACTTTCTGAGTCTTTCTGCATGTTCTGTGCTGCCATGGGAATGGGCTTTTGCTTGGTGTGGGCACCAGATGCCCAGAAGGGGCTGCCAATTCTGCATTCTGACACTGCCACTTTCATACTCACCCTGATAACCTCTGGCTGGCTGCTGTCATGTTTCTGAGACCTTAACACTGGCTCCAACTAGCTGCCCTGTGCTTGACAGGATTCTTGTCCCTCTTGGATTGACCAGAGCTTCACCTTGGCAAGATACTGGCCACAGCTGAGACCAGCTTACCCATCGGCCAGGCTGTGAGCTGCCAGAAGTGGTGTCTGTGGCTGGTAGGCAGTTGTTTGTGGGCTGGATTCATCTGCTCCTCTCAGACCTGCACCAGAGCCTTTAAAATGGTTCTTAGATGGTCAGTTGTAGCAGAATGTGAGGCTGTGGCTCTTGCTGAGCAGTTGGTGACAGACACTTGGGTCTGTTCCCCACTCCTCAACCTGGCTGGAACCCAGAAAAGGGCTTGAGCAGCTGTGCTTGGCTGTGATGTTTGCAGTACACCAAGGAATGCAGTCAAAATCTCCCCACTTTATAGAGGCTGTCGTGGTTGCAGCCTCCAGAGCCTCTTCAGCCGCCTCCAGCAAGCACCTCTCCTCTCCCAACTCCTGTCTGTCATGCTCCCAGCAGTCCTGCAGCATGTGGTTGGCATGTGATTGGGTCAAACCTGTTCCTTAAGACCTTCTGGGGTTTTCTAGGCTCCAGGGTCAGCTAGTAGACCTCTTACATGGCCTCTTACAGAGGTAGCACTGAGAACTGTGAGTAGGCCTGGAATCTTAACCAGCAAGCTGGACAAGGTGGACACCTCCCAACCTAACCAGGCTGAGCGCTTGCAAGAGCTCCCCTTCTGGGGTTCTCAGGAATTCCTGCTGCTTTCTACACTCACAGCGCATGCCCTCTCCTACCTGCAGTGCTGATTTTGGCAGGGTGTCACAGGAAGGAGCAAGCTTTGCTCTAGAGAAGAGTCTGCAGAAGCTTGAGGGCAGGCACTACACGTCTGTGCTCTTGTGGAGGCACAGGGAGGAAAAGAGAGCCTGGTGCTCTTGATACTTAGTCCTTGGTATTTGCTTGCCTTGGTGAAGAACCCTAAGAGATGATTTTTTACTGAGAAAAACAATCCAACAAGCCAGCCAACAAAAACGATCTTTGTGGGATTGCAGAATTTGAGCCTGTTTTCCATACAGATTTTAGATCTGTGCTCCAAAGCCCTTTCTGCCATGTGCCCAGAAAGCCACCATTTGGCCTGGGTGTGGCTGGGAGGACTGGCCTCTGGTCTAGTCAGCAGAAGGCTATTCTGTCAAGTCTCCTCCTCCTTGCCTGGCTACCTGGTGCCCTCCAGCCCCACCCCCAGGTCCCTCAGGAATACATTTTCCCCTTTCTCAGGACTCATTCAGGGTTTTGTTTTCTTTGATTCTTTTGGGTAATTTTAATTTACCGTGATTTGATTTTGAAAAGCAGTCCTTTTCTGTTTATTCATTTTCCAGCCTTATTTTCTTTCAGGTCTTGCCCCTCTCCACCTTCTCCTGCTGTGTCGCTGTGTGACGTTATTCGCCCTTCCTCCGCCTGCTTCGCTCCCATCTCAGCTCCGTCTCCAGCCATAGATGGCCTGACGATGCCGCCGGCCCTTTTCCATGAAATCAACTCGCTTAGTTTTTGTTTTAATTTGGTTTTTGATTCCTTTGATTGTTGGCAGATACCATGTTAATTCATGGGCTTTGTTTTTGGTTGGTTTTATTTGTTTTGTTTTTTCTTTCCTTGCTAAATTGGGACACCCTGGGGTAGGGAACTGCATCATGATCTGCTGAGGAATGCGGCGGGATGGTGCCGTTTTGGAGGTGGTGGTTGCCTTCTGATCATGCCTATGGCTAGGAGAAGATGCTGGGTGATAAGCTATTTGATTGTTCAGTGTCTCGCCAGGGTAGACCCTGGTAGAGGGCAAGGAGAGGACAGCTTGGTGTTGAAGACAGCCCTTGCCCTGAGCTGCTGTCCACTTGCCCCTTCACATCTCTTCCCTCTGGAGTCAAGGGTGGAAAAGGGGGAAAGGGTGTGGATCACATTGACCAGGCATGCTGGGTGCAGAACTGCACAGCCTCTGTAAAGGGGAAGAAAAAGATGTGCCTGGTACCAGAGTTTTGGCTAAAGGAGCCCACCTTGGGGCTTTGGGGGAGACCTTTTCTCCCCCTCAGCGGCTTCCTGTTCTCTCTTACAGGAGGTCGCAGGTCATTGAAAAGTTTGAGGCCTTGGACATAGAAAAAGCAGAGCACATGGAGACAAATGCATCTGCTGGGCCCCTACCTTCAGGAGACACTCGTCAGGGCCGCAGCGAGAAGAGGGCCTTCCCCAGAAAGCGGGTGAGCATCTGGATTGGGACTTGCTGGGGGAGGGTCAGTAACTGGTCCCAATTTCCAGCCCCCTCCATCAATCCATGCACTTACCTGGGACTTACTGCTGGCTTTCAGGACTTACTAATTGTCTCCCTGTTTGCTTGTGTTTCTGCTTGTCCAGCTAGTACCCTTCTTCGGAATCTTTTCTTCTGCATATCCCTTTTGGAGGGAACGTTTTCATCTCTGCTGAGGGCTGTTCCTAAAGGTGTTAGCTCTTTTGTCTTAACTAGAGCTGCATTCTTCCTCTCTGAGGTCTGCCGGCTGCAGACTAGACATTGCCTTTTCTCTTTCTGACAATTGGCAGCTAAACCTTCATTTCTTTTCCCAAATCTACAAGGTGGATTCTACTGACAAAATCCTCCTTCTTGCAGCCTCTTGTCTCTAATGGCCTTGCTGCGTCTAATCTGCTTCCTTTCCAACTTCTCTTTGAGTTCAGGAAGTCTTCTACCATGTCCTCTGCTTGGCACTACTACTCTCTGCTACAGGCCCAGGGCTCATCTTTCTGTCACCCCAGGAAGTTAGAGACGTGCAGAGCCCAGGGCAATGAATGTGACTGCTTCTGAAGGAGTAGGCTGTTTTGATACCAAGGCATCTTGGCCCCCAGAGGGAAGTAGAAGGTATTAGACCAGGATCCTGGGGTGTAAGTTCTTTCACCATCCTCATGCATACTTGCCGTGGGAGCTAGAAAGAGCTGGGACCAAGGCTCCTGCAGATCCGCTGCTTGACTGGCTCATACTGACCAGCGGCTGCTCTCTGCCACAGGACCTCACCAGTGAAAGCCCCACAGCTCCGCTTCCGGACACCTCGGCTTCCCCCCTGTCTCCACACCGAAGAGCCAAGTCACTGGACAGGAGGTCCACGGAGTCCTCCCTGACGGTGAGCTCCAGCACCTGCACACCAGCTTTGGAGGTGCTGCTGATGCCAGTCACTTGGGGTCACTGTGTGCTTCTGTCCGTGCATCTGTGCTGGTTGTCCCCTCTACTCTAGTCCCTGTGTTGATGAGGGGAGCAGATATGCTGTGTTTCATTCCCTTTTGTGAGCCCCATGAGCCTCCTGTGCTCTGAGGTCCCTGTGGAAGAAGCCTTCTGACCAGGGTAGCAGAACTCAAGAGGAGCATTAGGATGCCCTTTGCTCTTATGTTGGGTGTTGACTTCTGTCCTGTGAAGGCAGTGGTTGGCACTTGCTGGGAGCCTTGATCTCTCTACAGCAGTGGTCCTCAAACTACAGCCCACGGGCCACATATTGTATTTGTTCCCGTTTTGTTTCTTCACATCAAAATAAGATGTATGCAGCATGTTTAGGAATTTGTTTGTAATTTTTGTTTTTATTATAGTCTGGCCCTCCAATGGTCTGAGGGACAGTGAACTGGGCCCCTGTTTAAAAAGTTTGAGGATCCCTGCTCTACAGGGAGAGCAGGCCTTCAATTTAGACATTTAAGTTGTAGGGTGTTGACAGAGGAATGGGAGGCATGTAAGTGGGACCCTCAGAGCCAAGCATAGTGGACCAAAAAGTATGGTGGCCGAGTCCTCCTGAGGAGCCCAGGAAAGGGCTCCATCTTCCCCAGTGATGTCCTGACACTTCACATCCATTCTAACTCCTGTGCAGGCCTTCAAGTACAAAAGATATCAAGCCTGTTTTTATCAAGATGTTGTAACTAGCAAAGAACACGTGGGATGAGGGAAAGGTGATCCATGTCCCTGGATACCTCTGCATGACAGGTGCTCGTACAAAAAGCACATGTGGTCTGAGCAGTCCTGTTGGCCCTGTGAGTGGCATGGGTACCAGAGGGCCTCATGGGTCTTGCTGGTTGCCTGGGCCTCTGCATCTCTCTTTGTCCTGGCTGTGCAGCTCAAGGGGAAAAGGAGACTGGAATTCGTCTTGATAGATCATGGCCTTCATGCCGAGGCAGGACTGAAGTACTATCTCAGTGCCACGCGTGGGCTCTGCTCTTAGTCTTTTGTAGCTTTAGGGAGAACTTGAGATCCTTCTTTCAGTGATCACTTCAAACCTTCCCATGCTGTTTTCAGGAGTCTGTTTTGGATACTCTTCTCTATCTTCCCAGCAGGTGCAATGGATGGAGCAAGGGCTTCTCTCTCAGCTGAGCACCAGCTGTTGCTCTGAGAGCAGTGAGGCCATATCTTTCCCTGCCTGCCAGCCCACTGAACTATTGTCTCCTGCTGCAAAGTGTGCCAGTGCGGACTGTGGGCAGCAGTGTTGGGTCACAAGGACCACTCAGCCTTGGTGGCCAGTGGCCAGACTCCTTTTTCTGATACCCACCTCATCTGGACAGAAAGGCTGCCCTAGAAGTCATACATTGTCCATGATTGGAGCACCCTGGTAATTTCATCTGAACTGTTTGCATTTTTCCTTCCCTCTTAGCCCGACCTGCTGAATTTCAAGAAAGGCTGGCTGACCAAGCAGTATGAAGATGGCCAGGTGAGTGTATAGAGTTGCTGTGGCCCGTTTGGCCCAGGATCAGGCCTGAAACCTCATCGGCCTCATCCCACCCCACCCCTCCAGTATGACCCTTGTCTTATGGACAGGACTGTGACTGAGACTCCATGTCCTCAGAGATGCTTCAGTGTCAGTGAGAGGTGGACCCATAGTATTGTACCCTCAGATCTACTTTCCCCCCAGTGTGAAAGTCACCCAGTGCCTCTGCTAGCAGGGACCTGATTTGGATTGCAGGGACATTCTAAAGCACTAAATCCACACCACCCTCTCCTCCGAAAGTTTCTAGAGGATCCATACTTATTTCCAAGGTAGCCAAGTAGACAGCACCTCCAATTTGCAATTCTGTCAGAGACCAGAGCTCAGCCACAGTGCCTGGAAGGAACTAGACAACTAGACATGTGCTGTAGGCTTGAGCAGGTGTACTATTTGCAGCAGGATCTGCTGGCCCAACCTAGACCTCCTAGCTGGTGCAAAGTCTCCTGTTTCCTTACTGAGTGCCCCCTAAACCCCATCCACCAGTTCTCCCTTTCTGTTTCCCGAGCAACTGTGCCAAAACTTCCTCTTTTTCTCTCTCCTCCATATCAATCCCCATGGCCTTGCCTGAAGACTCGAGTCTCCCTCCTTACCACTCACAGTGAAGACGGGGGAATCTGGCTGGTTGGTTGGCTCCTGCTGGCTGCAGGTGGGCACACCCCTGGTTAGCCAGCCAGTGGCTGTAGCTCTCAAGCTGCCTCCTTAGGATGGAGCCTCTGAAATCACAGCCTTGTGGCTCTGAGATCCCAGGCCTGCCTGCAGTCTTGAGTTGAGATTAAAGACTGCAGAGCACTGTTCACCCAGCACACGCCGTGGGTTACTGAGAGCCCACAGCCTGCGTGCCACCTTGTCACTGGGGAGCCGCAGCTTAGCCAGCGCCCTGTGGGCATGCTCACACGGTTACCTGCAGCCAAGCAGTATCCTGTGTTATGTGTGTCTGCCACTGCGGGAGGGGTTGCCTGCCCTCGCTTCACCTATGCTGTTTGGTGCCCAGGACTTGGGCTTTGGATCACCTTGGAGCAGGAAGTGTGCTGAATGGTAGTTAAGTCTATCTTCTCTTCCCTTTTAGTGGAAGAAGCACTGGTTTGTCCTTGCTGATCAGAGTCTGAGATACTACAGGGATTCAGGAGCTGAAGAAGTGAGTATTCGGACTTCCCCTGATTGTGGAAGTGGGCAAAGGGGTCCAAATGGAGCCAGTGATTCTCGATGATGCTGCTGCTTCTCCTAGGCTGAAGTTCCTTTTTATTACTGGCATCAGTGTGTTGTCAAAGGTCTCTCAGTAAGATTCGAAGGAAGACTAACTTCTGGTGTTTTTCCAGCTCCTTCCCCAAACACTGGGCTCCTTGGAGACCCTGCTTTAAAAGTACATGGGGACAGTAGGTTTCAGTTTTACTTTTCTCTGTTGTTGGAATAACAATGGAAACTGTCACGTTTTAAATTTTAAGCTGTGCACTTTTTCCCCTAGCGAGGAAGAACTAAATTAAATCTTATCCCTTGACTTCTGAACAAGGTTGCTATGTGACAGATAAACTCAGTTTAGTAGTCCTTATTCCATGATCAAAACCAACCAGAAAGGACTCTCTTCATACATGAAATACCTCTTTTGAGCTGTTTGGCAAGTCTTTATTCTTACTTTGTTCCTTGTAACTCCACCCTTCAAGAATTCTTCAGATTACCTTCTATATGTAGAAAAAGATATCTGAGGTTAGTCATTCCCATGCGTTTGTTTTGGCAGATTAGAAAGAACCTACTTCATCAATCACTAGGACTCTGGTTATATACATAGACCTACCTTGAACCTAAAAAAATTACTTCTATATACAAAGTGTGTATCTATGTACAAAGTGTGTACATAAGTACCTTTGAACTGTCTCCCTGGTCCTAGTTAGTACTGTTTAAGAATGTAAAGGAGGACCAGCTCAAAGGACTGGAGTATGTACTTGGCATGGTGAAGGCCCAAGGAACCCAACTGCCAGGAGCAATCCCTGAGCACAAATCCAGTATGCCCCCAGAGCACCACAGGGTAACGTCTCAAACAAAAAAATAAATAAAAGAATGCAAAGAAGTTCCTATGTCAGCCTCTTAAGAGCCTATCAAAGAGCCTATTAAGCTTTGACTGGAAACAGGGAAATGTGATATTGGTGCTTCCAGTGGAGGATGAGGAGTGTCCTCACACATATCCGTTAAAAATAAAGCCAGAGTGGGGGCTAGAGAGATAACATGGAGGTAGGGCATTTGCCTTGCATGCAGAAGGACGGTGGTTCGAATCCCAGCATCCCATATGGTCCCTTGAACCTGCCAGGTGTGACCCAAAAACCAAAAAATAAAAATAAAACCAGAGGCGCTGGAGCGGTGGTACAAGCAGGAAGGCGTCTGCCTTGCATGCGCTAACCTAGGATGGACCTCGGTTCGATCCCCCTGTCGTCCCATATGCTCCCCCAAGCCAGGAATGATTTCTGAGCGCATGGCCAGGAGTAACCCATGAGCGTCACTGGCTGTGGCCCAAAAACCAAAATTAATAAATAAAACCAGAGCCAAGGAGTTAGTACAAAGGGTTAAGGCATGTACATTGTGTGTGGCCCAATTCTGACTCTATCCCTGGCATCACTAGATCCCTTGAACATTATCAGGTGCAACCCTGAGCACTCAGTTTGGCAGCCAGAGCTGTCACATCCTTGGACCTTCACTCAGTTAGCTGAGAATTGACCAAAGGAGCCCCTGTCTCTTGGGCATCTCACTTGGCTGTGGTTTTGTTTGTTTTTTTTGTTTGTTTGTTTTTCAGTTGGATAGGAGCTCTTTGTTTTAGAACCACACCTAACAGTCTCAGGGCTTATTTTTGCGTCTATACTCAAGAATCATTCCTGGCAGTGTTGGGAAATCATATGTGGTGCCAGGGATTGAAGGGCACATGCAAGGCAGGTGACCTACCTGCTGTACTATTAAGGCCACCTCAATAAGTAAATAAAGACCCAAGGTGAAGGGGGCTGGGCATCTGGCCCAATTAATAGAATACATCCCCTGCATGTCTGATGCTGTGTTTGATCCCTGGCACTTCATGGCACCAAGCCCTTGCTGAGCATAGCCCTGGGGGCTCCCAAGCATCTCA
>PVKC010014815.1:0-21927 GCA_004027635.1 Crocidura indochinensis | reverse complement strand
GTATATTTATGCATGTCCCTAATTAGTGTACTAATGAAGATTTGTTTTAAACAGGAAAAACATTATTCTTTAGTGTATTTGTTTGATTTCATAGAACATGCGATTTAATCCTGATCTTCGTAAGGAGAAACTTAAATACTGTCTTATTGAAAGAACCTATTTTGAAACTTGAAAATATGGGGGAAGGAGAGAAAATTAAATTAATTAGTAGAGTGGCATATTCGATCGCTAAAATTTTATTTATTTTGAGCCAAGCTACCTGTATACTTGCAAAACAAAATGACAGACTGATACCTTGGGTTGGTAGTTAATTTCAAAAATCAATATACTTGTGATGTACTTGTTCCTAAAAACAGTAATTTATGTGCTATAATTAGAAATGAAACGAAAATCTTCAATTTCATCCAAATATAAAGGCCTGGGTATAGAAAACTTATTTTACTTGGAGTGTGATCTTTATATAGCCTTCTCCAAGTCCCCTCTCAAAGGACTTGCTAGGCTGAGAATAGAACTAAAACCTTTTGATTCTGCCAAATCTGAACATTTCATACCTGGATTACTTGTCCCTTTTGGTTGTGATCTTCATGTAATCTTTCCCCAAATCTCCCAACTTTCCTTAAGACCTCACAGTCTTTCTGCTAGGAATGATGTTCCTAAGTTGCTACCATTTCAAAATCAAGCCTAAGAAGAGATCAGGTTGTCTCACTAATCTATATTTTGTAATTTAACTAAAAATTATTTTTCTTGATAAGCATTAGCCTCATGTATAATGACTTACATTTTCTATATGCTCCAACTAGAGTTTCCTCTAATTTTCCTCCTTAGTATGAGTTAAGGAAGACCTTAGAAATTCTCTAATTTTCAAGGTGTATCAAGGTGAATCATATTATAACATTTTATATAATCTAGCTATTATATAAATGTATTCTTTTAAACTGCATTACACGGCATTTTACTTTTTATTTTGCTAACCTTAGATTAAATTTCTACTTATTTTGAAGTAGAAAGCACAGTGACATCAGACCCAAGAGATTAGAATCACAATTTGCCATTTTCTAAGTGTGATGTCAAGGCATAAATGCTTTAAAGTCAACACTGCAATCACAGTTGTATTTTAGACATGTTGAATTAGATTGTGTATTCTCAACAGTTCTGTGATCTTTATAGAAAATAATGAATATATAAGGTTGATGAAATACAGTATTATGAATGTTTTAGAAACTGAAGGAGTGTGCCATCACATCATGGAATTTTGACATGATTAATACATAGAAGTACTAGAAAAATTATCAGAGAGGACATTCTGATGATATATGGCAATATCTACACTTTTGAAGCTATAAGTAAATCAAACAATGTTTTAACATATGAAAAACTAAAAGTTTAAACTGTGATTCACATTTTATGATGAGTTAATGCTATGAATTTGTTCTCAAGTGACTTTTAAAACATCTATTTAGTAAAAATTAATCAACAAGCAGAGTGTACAAAAACCAAAGTCATAATCACCTTCTCATCAATACATACACTTTTTAAAAATATTGGTTTACAGGACTTATATTCATACCACATGTTAAATATATATCAAAAAGCAAAATTAGGCAACCTGAAAAATTTGGAGGCTATTTCATCCTATTTAGAAACATGAGATTATTTTCAATCAACCTGATTTTACATGTTAAATATCCTTTAAATGTAGAGTTTAACAAATTCCTCTTTGGCTGTCTATAAAGTGGAGATGAAATTGAGCCTACTTCCTCTTAATCATACTTACTTGGCTTTTAATTAGCAGTGAAGTTAAAATCCTCAGAAAGAATTCTCAGGACCAACTTTTCCCCGATAGATTCTTGCACTATTCTTTGAAGAGGGAATATGTGATTAGTAGATGCACAAAATGTGTATTCATGAAAATTAACCAAAATATGTTTGGCTCCAATCATAAAATATTGCTAGTTCCACCAACTCCTTGCCAGGTGGTCTAAATGTTGAAAATAATGCAGGCAAAACCAATTATTCTCTTGAATAGTGACAGATACAACTTAGCATCCAAGGCATAGACCACATTTTCTGCCTCCAGAGAAGGGGCCTCAACTTTTCACTTTATTTAAGCTAGACATATAGGAGAATGCTTTCAAAGTAAATTATTTCTTAAATCTTTATCAATTTTGATTATCTACATATCAAGGAAATGGAGTAAGATATCAAAATATAGAAAGATGTTTTAAAATGGGAGCTACAATACTTTAAAATGGCAGAAAGGAATCATAACATCAAAGTTAAGGCTAAGCTTAATATTTAGATATATTAAGACTAGTCTAGATTGTTAAATTGACTAAATCACATAGAAATCCACAAGGTTTATAATTATTTACATATCAAATTATGACATTTTTGAGACAACAAAAATCTTAGTTTCTCAATGAAGTAAATTACTTGTTTCAACAAGAAATCAGAGAAAACAACAATAGATTTTAACCTCACTTGTTTTGCTTAGTGAAAGTCATTCATGAGTTTGTTTGTTTGTTGTTTGTTTTGGGCCACACCTGGTGGCACTCCTGGCTCTGTACCCAGAAATCACTCTTAGCTGGTTCTGGATACCATATGGGATGCCAGAAATTTAACCTTGATCAGTCCAGGGTCAGCCACATGCAAGGCAAATGCTCTACCACTGTACTATCATTCTGGCCCTTCCTGATTTTTGTTTGAAATGTGCTTTTCTGAGGAAATAGAAAGATATGATAGAGGGTGTTAAATAAATTTGGAAAAATGTTCTTAATTCCAATTTGATATGGGTCACTAATTCAATTCCACGATTTTTTTTATTACTATGCATGTAGTGATAGGAGCAATTAATACAGAATCATTCAAAATTTAGGACCATTAGACTTTGAGAGCTCAAACCCACACAGCTAGATGGCATTAATAATACACATAAACCTTGTATATTATCATAGGTCAGTGTTCTGGAAAAAGAGAAATCAATGTGGGCGGAACTCTTTTATGCTAATCTGATCTGTCACTGCTAAAAATAATACAGAAATATAAGAAGCAAAATTCTATTGTTTTTAAAAGAGTATCTCCATTTAGCTACATATACTTAAAAGTTGGAATAGTGAAATATCAATTCAAATATTCTCTTTTTGTATGTATATTAATATATATTTGTATAAATAAGTTTAGATAACTGTTTTTTATACACAAACATTATCTGAGTTATATCTAAAATATAAAAAGCATCTAAACTAAATGATAGTTTAGCTCGCTATCCAACAAAAAATAAAATAAAGAATATGATCCACCAATTTTTCTACTTTAATTATAAAGCATAATATTTACAAAGCTTACAAAGTTTTGCTGTGCGTTATCATTTCTCTTCATTATTGTGCCTTTCTAAATTGTCTTCCCTTTATTCAAGAAGAGATCTGAATGAGAAGTTCTGACTCATAAATAGATAAGGAGAACAGATGAGGATTTGTTCCTTACACAGAGACCTCTTTTTCAAGTTGGGAATATAGGGTTATCATCCAGACCTGATTCACATTTGACCTTGGGATTCTCCTTGGTCTTCATCTTAAATCCCTTTCCTAAGCTAGATATCTGTTCCATCAATGCTTTTGGTTTTCTGAATATTCATTAGAGGCATATATAGAACCATAAGATAGTATGTGATCCACAGTTTCAGAAAAAAGATGGTTAGTGGCAACAATTATTCTGGATAAAAGTGGAGGTGAAGCCTACCCTGACTATGGATATTGTGAAAGGGAACATAGTTTGCTCATTTTATGAGGAATGAATTATTGTCTCAATAGCACTTTAGATTATAACTTTAATACCAAGTTGTTGAAGATGTCTTGTCTTATATTTTTAATACTTCAGTAATGAACCAATTTTCTAAAATTATTTATATTACTTAGTATCAGGTAGGTTTTTATTTGTTGTCTTCTGTAGAGAAAATTAACTAAGGCAAGAAAGGAGAGTACATTAGTCTATTCTTCTCTACAGAGAGGACAGACTCAAGTTTCCAGAGAACAGGGAAAGAAGAGTAATAGAAGGATAACAGGATCCAGGGGCATAGTTGGAGAAAAAATACTAGAAGAAATAGAAGGGCAAATAAAAGGGAAAAATATTGATAGCAAAATAGAGTAAAAATAAAAAAAGTAGTTACCTTACTTTTTTCATCTTTCAAAGTATCTGTCCTTATCTTACCCAGAAATCTTGTGATTGCCCTAGTTTTTATCTGTTAATCTTCTATTGTTCTTTCTTCTTTATCTGTTTTTTCTTTACCACTATCATGAGTTCCACATTTATGTTGAAGGCAAAATTCTTTTAAACATAGAGAAATTATTCTTCTGAAAATAACATGAGATCTAAGTGCTTCTTTTTCGGTCACGACTAATTAGAATCCTTTTTATCAGAGAGCTCTGTGCTAAGACACCTTGAAGATACAGTAGTTTTAAAACATATGCAATCTTACATTATAGAGTAGTTTAAAATGCTACTGATATCAGATTCTAACATGTTAATATTATAAATCATTGAGAAAGAACAATAAAAAGTAATAAAATACTATGTATTCACATATTTCCTACACCAAATTAGAACAGAGTTTACATTGTTATTGACAACCCTTGGGAAGAATAATTTAGGAAGACAAGCTAAAAATTTAGTATATTTGAAAATGCAACCAGAACAATAAGTATTATCTTGCCATACCTATTTCAAAAAGAATCCCACTCATTTTCTTATAATCAACTCTGTAAGAGAATTTTCAAAGCAAATTGTTTATTTTTTATCACACTTAACAACCCACTGTAAATGAACACAGCAGAATACACATTTTGCTCAATGTCTTCTCTCTGTTCTTAGAGAATTTGGGGACCATCTTTCAATTTTTCCTTGCAAAAAATTAAAACAAAAATGCAGTCAGTATCAGTTTAAGAAAAGTTCTGTAAAAAATAAGGCACATTGGGGCTGGAGTGATAGCACAGTGGTAGGGCTTAGCCTTGCAGGAGGCCAATCAAGTTCTGTCCCAGGTGTGCCATATGGTCCCGTGAGCCAGGAGGAATCTCTGAGAGCATAGCCAGGAGTAACCCCTGAGTATCACAGGGTGTGGCCCAAAAAGCAAAAAAAAAAAAAAAAAGTAAGGCACATTTATAGCTTTTCTCCCTTCCTATACAAATATTGAGAAACAAAATGTTCCTTTGGAAGGAAACAATTTCAGTGATGGCAGATGCAATCTATATACCAAGCACATTGAATTATTTTCCTAAATGGATTTTTTGAATAATAGAAGAGAACTCTTATTTTTTAGCTAATTTTTCTTGTGGAAATTGTAACCTTAGCTAATTCAAAATAATCTATAAAATTCATTAGCTAGATGGAGAGATAACTTTTGAGAAATAAAATTGTAAGTCATACTGCATCTCCTTCCTTTTTTCATCTTTCTTCCTACTTCCTTTGACCCTCCCCACTTCTGCCACTGATGCCTCTTAGATTTCTTTATTGACCATTTTTCTATCAAAACATTCTTAGAGATCCATCATATGTTTTAATATCAAATGGTTTATGTTTGTATTTTTTTGTCTAACAGATAAATGAGATGCTTAGTTGACATGCTGACAAATGTGTGAGCACCTTACATCAAAAATTGTTCATGATATGTTATTTATTAATAAACTGGACAAGTGGAAATGCATTTGAGAGCTGGGGTCACTTTTGTTTTAGACCCAATACTTTCCTGAATTTTAATGATGCTTTGACACATCTCAATGCTTAGGTTTCTGAACCTATCCTGGCTTTTACTTTAATTGATCTTCTTTCATGATTGGTTCAGTTATCTCAAATACTTAGAGAGATGGTAAGAAAAATCCTTCTCAATCCAACATCACCAATGAAAATATCCCCTGGCTCCACAAGAAAAATTTTAAGTCTCAATTTCAGGTTGGGTTTTCTAGTAAGTCTTGAGTCCAAACATTAAATATTAAAATATCAAATACATTTATTATATATTATATAGTATATGTATTATTATTATTTCTATAAATTATTATGAATAATATATAATACTATGTATTATATATTAAATAAATTAGGTATTAAATATTGGACATTGTAGCTAGCTCAAATTTCTGACCCACTTAATGCACACATTTTACCAATTTTGTTTTATCTAAAGCTATTAGTAAAGGTCATAAAAGCAAAATTGTGTCCTATCATGAAGTGGGCTTGAACAAAGTATTAGAATAAAGACTAACATTGAGCAGTTGGAACCCTACCTAGCAATAGACAGGTCATTTTCTCCTTCAGTGTATCTAAGAGCTATTAGCATTTCCAGTCCTAATCACTCAACATGAGTTTTACTGTGGTGATTAAAGTAAATTGAAGTCATAGGACTTGCTTATAAAGAAGTATTAGGTCAGCAATTCCCTAGTCTTTTCAAATCAGCAAATTGTAGAGTTTATCCTGTAGACTCCATCGACATTTGCAGAATACATTCCCTTTCACCAGGATATCAACATGCTCCTATGGCTTTTGGTGAGTTCTTTCAAAATTGGATATTTTGAAACTTTGCATGCTGTCCTCACCATCTTTATATGAGGGCTAGAAACTTGGTGTGCTAGAATTGGTTAAGATCTGATAATACACTATAATTCAGAGAATGGTAATTCATGTGGTTAATACTGTGCTCGTTTTCTGAAACTTTGGCTAAAACATTATGATGTGCAAATCAACTAATTAAATTTTCTGTGTAGTTTCATTATGACAAAGCTATGCAAAATTGTTATTAACTGGGAGTCAAAACTTTTTTTGTTGACTTTTTGCAAGTGTTGTTAAACATCTTAGGTGATGTTTGAAACTTATGTGAGAAGTAAACATTTTAGTTGGAATTTTCTGCCTGGTAAGGTTAAAGTAGTCTAGCATAAAAGCTGGTTCTGGCCCAACAAATACCAGAAATGTGACTAAATAGGAGATTCCCTTTTGTTCAGATGGATGTGTTACATGTTGGTGATGTTCAATGACCTCAGTAACGCACAAAGAGAAACATAAGTTAAATTATAGGACCTGAAAAATGTAGGCTTGTATATTTTTCACATTTGGCTAAATGAAAGATCACAACAACCTCCAAACACACTCACCAAGTAGGCACTGCGCTTCTATATGAATTAAATATTCTGTCTAGAAGTTAAGAACATCCTCTATGAACTGGAACTGTTACAATGATTAAATACCTGTTTGTTTCAGTATTAGCCAACTCTTTAAAATTTGCTGTGAAATAATAGATCATTTCATTATAAGAGATAGAGAAGAAATTACACTTGGTCTGTGATGGCATTCCTCAATATTTATTCTAATTGTCACCAGAATTGCTAACTTATGTAGAAATTGGTAATTTTAAGAACAATATAAGGGTGATGCTTGAGATTATTCATGATGAGAAGACTAGTTCTTGAGAAATCTGATTAGATTTGAAATTTTGATCTCATTAATTGCTAAATTATTGATAGTTAACTAATTGTAAACTTGTTTTTATTTGTTTATTTTTCTTTTTTGGGCTACTCCTGGTGATGCTCAGGGGTTACTCCTGGCTATGTGCTCAGAAATCACTCCTGGTTTGGGGGGACCATATGGGACGCTAGTGGATGGAACCATGGTTCATACTAGGCTAGTGTGGGCAAGGCAAATGCCTTACTGTTTGCACCACCGTTGCAGGCCCCCTAATTGTAAAATCAAATATAGGACATCTCTATGTGACAGTTTATTATGCTTAGGCTGAGTGATAGTTTAGTGGGTAAGGCTCTTGTCTAACATTCATCCAACCCAAGATCAATCCGTAGCACCACATTAGGTTCTGGAATCCCACATTGACCTCTAGCTCAGAATTAGGTCCTTGGCACCAAAGGATGTTGCCCAAAATAAAACTAAATAAGAAAGTAATTTTATTTTATTTTTAACGTATATGTATATATAGCCATGGTTTTCATTATCATAGCATTTATATTAATTATGTTCTGAATAACTCCTCATTTATAGAATTTTCATTTATTCAGTTTTGTTAAATTCTTTAAAATAACATATATTTAATAATTAAATTGTAACAAGTGATGAACCTCAGATTCCAGATTCAATAGCATAAACTTTGCTTAAAAGAATTTCCAAGGTGTTTGTTCTTGACAATTACTATGCTCATTTAGATGAATTTTAAACATATCTTTAAACATCAGCAGTTATTATTCTCCATAGCTATAAAGTAGAATTTTTTAAAGTATTTTTTCTTTAAAAGAGGTATAGTCAAAACTTGTAGGAGTTCTGTGTGATGGAATCATTGACATGACTGATTTTAGGATCTCTAAGTAATTAGTTAACTTATGCTTGTCTCTTTTATTAAAAGCACTATTACACAGGCTGATGCAAAAGATGACTATGGTAAATGGGTTTTCAGGTTATTCCTGATAAAGTTAAATGTGGTTGTCATTCCAATTGATCACTCTGCATTTTTTCCAGAGTGTCCATTCATCTCTTGGAAAAGCCTGTTCAATAAGCTCTAAAGGAAATAATTTGGTCAATTTTTAAAGAAGTACATCCTTAAATTAAATGACTTTTGATTTATATATGCTTCCAAGATTGATAAGACTATATTTTAAGGGTGCTAGCTGCTTATTTTATAATTATTAAGTTTCCATAAGAAATAAGAAAATAAATGACAAGTAAATGTCATAAATTCTTTAAATCTCAAATTAAAATGAGTTTAAATCTATGATTATTTTTACTTACCTCTACTATTCTTCTATTAAATAAAATGATTATCTTACACAAATATAACATTTTGTATTGCTACAATAACTTGAAGTCATGGGGTGAAAGTTTTGTTCAATACAGTGACAATTCACTAAAATACACATGTTGATAAGCATAACAATGATTTTTGGGGGAGAATAAATTTGAGATAAGGCATTTTAAAATCTGAATTTGTATTCTCTAATCAGGGGTCGGTGTGGTGGCTCAAGTCAAATATTTTATGTAATCATTTAAAAATAAGAATTATAGCCAGAAAAAGAAAAATACATTTTAGTTTTAGATATACAAGAGACTTAGGAACACGGTAAGTATAGGGGTGACAGGATAATACAGAAGCACCTCAAATTTATACAAAGAAGAAAGCCCAGGATGTTTACATAGTGGGATACAGATTATGATAGGGAATTAGGGTAATACACTTGATGTGATACACAGAAAGTTTTGAGCACCTAGGGGAACAAGCAACCAGTCTAAGAAATATCTAGAATGATTAAATATAAATCTGATAATAACCAGTAGGAATTCATTCCTTTGTGATCAGGAAAAAAACCACATACTTATTTAAAAAAAAGAATTGCAAAATGGGGAGAAGAAATGAACACACATTTCCTCAAAGAAGAAATACAAATGGTCAAAAGATACATGAAAAAATGCTCCACATCACTAATCATCAGGGAGATGCAAATCTAAACTACAATGAGGTACCATCTCACACCACAGAGACTGCACACATCACAAAGATCAAGAATAATCAGTGCTGAGCAGGGATGTGGCGAGAACAGAACTCTTATTCACTGCTGGTGGGAATGCTGTCTCGAATGCTGTCTAGTCCAGCTTTTATGGAAAACATTATGGAGATTCCTCAAAAAGCTGGAAATTGAACGCCCATATGATTCAACTAATCCAATCCTTGGGATATACCTTAGGAATACAAAAACACAATACAAAAATCCCTTCCTCACTCTTATATTCATTGCAGTGCTATTTACAATAGCCAGACTTTGGAAACAACCAAGATGCCCTTCAACAGATCTATGGCTAAAGAAACTGTGGTACATATACACAATGGAATATTATGCAGCTGTCAGGAAAGATGACGTCATGAAATTTTCCTATATATGAATGTACATGGAATCTATCATGCTCAGTGAAATTAGGCAGAAGGAGACAGAGACACACACAGAATAGCCTCACTCTTCTATGGATTTTAAGAAAAATTAAAGACATTATTGTAATAAGGCCCAGAAACAATAGAGTTAAGAGCTGGAAGGGCCAGAAGAACTAGTCACAATTAAAAGCTTACCAAAAAGAGTGGTGAATGCTGTTAGGGAAATAACCACAATAACAACTAGCTTGACAATGTTAAAGAATGAGAAAGGTAGAATGCCTGTTGAGAATACAGGCAGGGGTTGAGGGGGTGGGGGATGGGTTAAGGTATTGGTGGTGGGAATGTTGCACTGGTGAATGGGGTTATTCTGTTTGTGACTGAAACCCAACTACAAACATGCTTGTAATCATGGTGCTTAAATAAAGATACATAAAGAGAAATATATAAATATATATATTTATATATGTAAATTTATATATAACAATAACAATATATATAACAATATATATAATAATTGCAAATAAGAAAGCGGCTTTTGAACTGTCCAACATTTGGGAGTAGCAAATCTGTTTCACAGGAAGCTTTCTGCTTCTGCTTCTGCCTGTTCTTGCTCTTTGTCCCCACCATTTATCTTGTAATTAAAAGTCAGAGACATTTGGTTCACCTCTTCTCCCTCTCCTCTTTCCCCCAAATTCACACAAATTCACTGTATAACGTATAAAAATGGATGTCACATAAGCAGCTTAAGACTTCATACAGAACCATTTCCTTGTTTATGGAATTGCTTTCTCATTACCACTGATTTGCAAAGTTACCACGAAGATTAATAGATTTGTAAATACATAATTTGCTTTCTATTATGAATCGCATTACATATTTATGTTTACCACCAAGATTTTTTACTATTTATTTTAGTTTTATTGATTTATTTATTTATTTATTTTGGCTTTTGGGTCACACTTGGTGATGCCCAGGGGCTACTCCTGGCTATGCGCTCAGAAATTGCTCCTGGCTTGGGGGACCATATGGAATGCAGGTGGATTTAACTGTAGTTCCTCCTAGGTCAACTGCCTGCAAGGCAAATGCCCCATGCTGTGCCATTGCTGGGGCCCCTATTTTCTACTATTTAAAAAAATTCTTCCTAATATGACTTGTTCCTTTATTTTCTTTTTATTTTTATCAGAACTTTGAAGTTGGAAGAAAATAAAATTTACACGGCAAAGCCATAAGACAACTCAACAGTTAAGCCTGATTTATGAAGGCAGTAAGAAAAACTTATACTTGGAAGAGATATAGCATATCTACAAAAACACTGCAGGATTACTCCTCTTTTCCATTTTCTTCATACAGAGATCTTGCTCCATGTCATCTTTGCTTTCCTGAAGAATTTTTTTCTAATTTTCCTTGCTTGAGAATTTCTTTTTCTATCTACCTATTTTATTGTGTCTCTAGATCTCAGGTATTGACAACAATATATCTATAGAAAAATACATATTGATAATGCAAAGCCTACATAAGATTAATCCACACTGCCTGTCAAAAACTTTTGTTTAAAAGCATATATATCTTTGATGTTCTCATCATGATTTGGATTGAATGAAAATACACCTAGTTTCTCAAATAGTTAGATAAAACTTCCTTATTTTGAAACAGTCTGAGTGGAGATGATAAGCATTTTAAATGCCTGTTTACTGAAGAATTTGCTGACATTCTATTGATGATCATCCCTTTAGACAGGCTAAAACAATGATCTTTAAACACCAGTAGACAGACTGGTGTTGATCGATAACTATAGAAAGGTTGAAAATCATGTGTCTATCCTCATGGTTATAACTGTGAACCTGTATTTCTGTGGACTCGAGTACAAGAGAGGTATAGGTGTTTTCAGTTGGTAAAACCTTAAGAAAGTTGACCTCTAATATGACAAGGACACCCTAGAAGTTGAGTTTCAGAGAAGTCTCAGTTTCTCATCTGAGATGGATTAAAATTTATTTTTCTTCAGCATACTAGTTCTATTTCTGTCAGTTTGGGGAGTACTGTGATATGTTCTGCTTCTGTGCTGTGAGACCTCCCAGCTGTGAGTCAGTGATAGAGGACTGTGGCTGGGGTGAGTGCACCCCCAATTTTTTTCTGATGGCTAAGATGTAATGAAACCCCTGGCTTTGCTGTGACATCCTGACAGGTTTCTTTTCCTTTTTCCATTTCTGCACAGACTTGTAAGCACGTAATGGCTTCTCCAGGGGAGTGTTGATTCCTGTTTGTAAATTCCACAAACAATGAAAGCACAGTAAAATATCTCTAATAAAAATTGTGGAATTTAATTCGTCATTTAAATCCAATACATTTTAAGTACAATTCTTTTAATAAAAACTAGTCAATTATCTTGGGCTCATTTGTAATTACCAAAGAATTGATTTTAACTTCTCATAGTGACATTAGCTATTCACCTATAATTGAGAATTGTAGAGATTTTTGTGAGCAGAAAGTAATCAGCAATTAAGATTCATAGATTATTTTCAGTGGGAAATAGAAATAAAACTTGAATTATAAAATGAAATTCCAGGGCTGGAGAGATAACATGGAGGTAAGGAGTTTGCATTGCATGCAGGACAGTGGTTTGATTCCTGGCATCAAATATGGTCCACCGAGCCTTCCAGGAGTGATTTCAGAGCATAGAGCCAGGAGTAACCCCTGAGCACTGCCGGGTGTGACCTCAAAATCAAAAATAAATGAATAAATAAAAATAAAATATGGAGCGAATTTAAAAAGCATGCTGGGCCAGAATACAAGGAAACTTGTGAGGAAACTTGACTTGCATGTAGTTTACTAGGTTTAATTCCCAAGTATCATATCTTTCAAAAGTATCTTTCAAAAAGTGACCCTAAAGCACAGAGAAATGAGAAGAAATGAAATTCCAAAAGATTCTATTAGTTGATAACATTTTTGTTTGTTTGTTTTTGGATCACACCAGGCAGCGCTCAGGGGTTACTCATGGCTCCACGCTCAGAAATCGCTCCTGGCAGGCTCAGGAGACCATATGGGATGCCTGGATTCAAACCAATGACCTTCTGCATGAAAGGCAAATGCCTTACCTCCATGCTATCTCTCTGACCCAGTTGATAACATTTTTTATGCATCTAAAATGGACTTACTTATACTTATAAAAGGCCCCTGAAGTAGTGTAAATAAAAACTCTCATGGTATCCTGGTGTAGAGAAATATTTTAAACAAAATATGTAGCTCCATTTAACATTCTTATATTATCTAAATTGTACAAATGCACTGTTGTATAGGCCACTATTCTGTACTGTTCCAGGTATTTCTATTTCATAATGGATAGATATGATAATCTAATTCCACATCATATAATTATACTAGTATTAGATATGCAGGGACTATGTTATATATGGCTCATAAATCAATACAAAATGAGGCCACATTTATGCATCATTTACAGTGAAGTTTTGTATATCTTGTATCCAAATAATTGCACCCATTATGTTCCATGTTTTAAAGGAAAATTACATATCTTTGCAATAGAAAATTGATTTCTAAGTAGATAACTGATTCTGAACCCAATATAATATGCAGCCTCCAAGTTAAAATCAGACACTTTATTTGAATAGCCCCTAGGACCTCAGATCTTTATTATTCTCATTTATTTTGTTTCAGACTGTTTTCCATTAGTATGAAGAATTATTGTAATTAATACCTGTATAGTAGAATATAAATATTAAATGCTAAAATATTATGGAACAATTGATGAGCAGACTGTTTGATCTTGGATATATTTAAATAAGCATGCCAAAATTTAAAAAAGATACTGCTTCTTATGAGGAAAAACAAAATATTTTTTTTAAAAACAAAATATTTTATCTTATATTTTTCATATATATAAACTTTTTATAAAAGAATGAGAAATGTCTTCAACACCAGAATTGATTTACCAAAAAATCCTAGATTTTACTTCCATTAATTTGGATGTATTTTACTTTAGCAATCAAATGCAATTGTCATTTTATTCTGTGACCTTAAACTCCTTTTAAATATTATGCACACATAATATCAATTCGATTTATTATCAATATAATATATCCTTTCTTTTTAAGTACATTGTTTTGGAATTGAATAGCACTGGCAATGAAATACATAAGGAGAGACAATAATAAACAACACATCTATAGAAATATTTGCATAATTACTATGTTTATGCATTTATATGTAAATTTATGGAGGATAGAAACATTGGTATTTAAAAAAAGTAGATATATGGTTTGTATACATTAAACATTTGAGATTTAAGGAAATTTTGAAGTTAGTGACCACATATTCAAGCTCTCTCTTAGAATAGTGGTGGAATAGAGTGAAACTTGAAGCAATGACACTGACTGACAGGCAGCATATATTGAAGGCTCCTAAGACATTCGTCTTTCATTCTAGGTACATTCTGCTTATAGCCTTCACATTATTTTGCAGTTGAACAAAATTTCTACCATTATCTCAAAATGAAATTCTCAATAGTGACATAAGTCATGCAATTTGCTTAAAATATTTAAACACATTCAGTCTTCTATCCTTGAGGTATCTGCTTAGACAAGAGATTAGTACTGCAGGATTTGCACCTTGTACTATGATCACACAGTGAAAGGAAACTAAGTAGAACTAGATGCCAGTCACATAAAATAGTTCGAAATAGTGTAGAGTTTAGGGATGTGTCTTGACTGGGGTAGATAAGTTGAGAGCAAAATAATGCTTAACTACTAGAAGGTATCTAAGTTCTAAACATGATGTGGCATGATTCTTTGAGGGAAAGCTGGCAAACTCTGTGAGAGTGGTCATTACAGCTAAATTAAAAGATAAAAGGACTTTAGTTATTTTAGTTAATGTCTAAAGTGCCAAAGAACTTCTCTTCTAGAAGACTCCAGGAAAAGATAGTTCACAGAGAAAATTGTGTGATTTCTGGAAGAAAAAATATATATATAAAGATATAAGATCCTTTTATACTTTATTTCAATATGTGATGTTTCCTTTCCTTCTACTTTTACATTGTTCCTCTCAATAAATAATGAATTCAAAAGCACACTTCCCTTCTATCTTTCCTGACTCTGCAAGCAAATACTTCATTGGAAATTTTGACTCTATTTTGTTCTAAACAATCTTTTTGTTGCCTAAAGGGAAATATTCTTCTGATCTTTCTTTCTTGGATGCTATGGTTTTCTTAAGGAAATTCATCTCAATGTATTCCCTTTGATTTTTAAAATACTTTTATCATGATCTATTTCTATTCAGTCACTGTTCTTTCCATCTATCTACACCTGAAACTAATCAAATAAAAAGCATTTGACAGATTTTTAAGATGCTTCCTATATTTCAATAGCCATATTAAAATAAGTTTTATTTTATAAACTAAAACTAAAGTCACTCATAGTTCTTTAATTTGAACAATTTTTGGCTTAATATGCCTTAATAGGACATATATGCTTTGGGACTGGAGTGGTAACACAGTGATAGGCCATTTGATTTGCACCTGACTGACCCAGGATGGACAAAAGTTTGATCCCCAGCATTCCATATTGTCCTCACATCCAGAAACGATTTCTGAGGGCATAGCCAGGTATAACCACTGAGTGCCACCAGGTGTGACCCCCTCAAAAAACCAACCACACACAAAAAAATATATGCTTAGGTTTATAACATGACATCTTCTGAGGCCATCATCCCTGTGTCAATAACTGGTCTGGTACTGACATATGCTCATTGTTGATATTATATGAGCTGTAAATTTTATAGCAGTTTTGACATAAAAATGAATGGTCTCTATATGAAAAATTCAGATCATCTCAAATATTTTTGTGTTCCTTGCACTTGTTTTTCTCGTTGTAGAATAAGAAAAGATACACTTATGCTAAAGACATCTTTAAACACTTGGAGGTATTAAATAGTTTGCAGGAGCCAAGACTAGCCAATGAATGATTTTGAACAGGATGTTAGAATGATTGAATTGAGGTTTGGGAATGATTTTGTCGGTCATGAATAATATGTATGTAGTCAGAATTTTGGAAACGAAGATTGATCAATGGGTATGAATGAAAAGTGATTGTAGTCAGCTAAAAAGAAAATAACGAGAAACTAACTTGCAGGGATGAGAGTCTACGAGATAGACAGAGGATAATAAATGATTAAATTGGGTCATAATTTGATGTCTCTCAATATTCTAAAATATCTTATGTATTTCTGACTAGAAATTTTAAACTAATGAGTTTGTTATAGATTCATATTGAAAGGCAGAAGTCTCTGACCACAAGCTTCAGAATTTAATTTTTAGGTAAATATTTGTGTGCTTTTTGAATAATAATTTCTTTATTTAAGCACCATGGCTACAAAGATTTCTGTAGTTAGGTTTCATTCATAAAATTTACACCCCCCTTCACCAATTCAACTTTTCCACCACCAATATTCTTCATTTCCCACCTCCCCTAGCCGCTGCATGTCTTCAAGACTGGCATTGTATTTTACTTTCTATCATTGTCATGGTAGTTGTTAGTGTAGTTATTTCTCTAATTATGCTCACCTCTCTTTGTGGTAAGCTTCATGTCATGTGCTGCTCTTTCCAGTAATCATCTCTATTGTCTCTGGTATTACTCTACTGTCTTATTTTTCTTAAATCCCAAAGATAAGTGAGAGTGTTCAGTGTTTATTTCTCTCCCTCTGACTTATTTCACCCAGCATAATAGTCTCCATATCCAAGGGCCGTAGTGATAATACAGGAGTAGGGCATATTCCCTGCAACTCACTGACCCAGGATGGACCTGGGTTCTATACCTGACGTCCCATATGGCCTCTCAAGCCAGGAGTGATTTCTGAGTGCAAATCTAGGAGTAACCCCTGAGCATCACAGGCTGTGCCCCCCCCTCAAAAAAAAGTCTCCATGTCCATCCATGTAAAGGCAAATTTTAATATTTTAAATGACATCATTTTAATAGCTTCAATATTATTATTGAAGTTGCTATAAAATGCAATAGTATTCTATTGTGTAGATGAACCACAGTTTCTTTTTTTAATATAATTTTTATTTTAATCATAGTGGCTTACATATCGTTCACAGTAAAATTCCAGGTAAATTTTAACATTGAATCAGGGGAATACCCATCACCAAATTGTCCTCCCTCCACCTCTGTTCCCATCCTGTCTCCCATATCCTCCACCCTCAACCTAGGGGCTGCTAGAATGAGTGGTTCCCTCTGTGTCTAGTTTACTACTTAGTGATCTTATAACTGTTTGGTTTTGGTACCTCCATTACTTTCCCCTCTTATTGGGAGATGGGACTAGATAGTTCAAGTTATGTGAACCACAGTTTCTTTAGCCACACAGAGAGCATTATTGAAATCTGTTTTTGTGGTCCTAGGTTATATCACTAGAAGTGGTATTGCTGGATCATATGGGAGCTAATAGTTCAATTTTTTAAACCAAAATCATATTGTTTTCTAGAAAGACTGACTAGATGTCATTCCCACCAACAGTGAATGAGAGTTTCTTTCTTCCCACATCCAAAACAGCAATGGCTATTCTTGTTCTTTGTGATGTATGCCAATCTCTGTGGTGTGCGATGATATCTTAGAAAATAAAAAATAAAATAAAAATACATTCTAAGTTGAAATTAGACCAATTAGAACAATTCAGTTGAATAGATAATTATTAAGAACAAATATTTACATACATAGTACATACATAGCTGTTACTAAAACTGTGATCTAATTGTCATATTAATATTTAGGTACACTTATTTGTTTCAGATAAAGTACAAATATCATTTAACTTCTATTTTCCTTTTGTCTTTATATATAAGATTTTTTCTTCTTATAAAAGCATATTTAGAATAGACTTTTAGTATCTCCTGCCAAGAAATTATAATACTCAACAGAGCCTTCTTGCAAAAATATTTCTTATTCATTAGAAATTTATTTTTATATCCAAAATTTCAACAAAAGAAGATTATATACTTGTTTTCTAAATTTAAGACATTTAAAGAGGTTACCACATTCAGAGTTGCTATAAAAATTAAGAGCAGCACTTAACATTTCTAGTCTTTATTTTCTCAAAAATTATATTTGATTCTTTGTTCTCTTTTGGTATGTTATTGCAATTATTATCATTATTCCTTTTTTTTGAGAAGGATATTTGGTATGTATTGAGAGTATAATTATGGCTAAAGAAATAATTGTTTTTACATGCCCTTTTTTATCAAATGCCTGCTCATATATACAAAACAATTCTATGTGGACTGAAGTAACCTTTTATGAAATTGCTGGTCTGAAGTAAATTAATCTGGTTAGTTTGAAATAGAAATAATATCTACCTAGAGGCATCTACTCAAATATGAGACTTTTAGTGAGCAATGTAATTTAAAGGATAAAATTGAATGGATTAAGTTAAATAATTCATCAAGTATAACTTCATACTTAATTTGACTGGTAAATGATAGTTGGAGTCAAAGCAATAGTATAGCAAATAAGGTACTTGCCTTGTACAAGGCCAATCCAAATTTAATCCCCTACTCCCATTATGTTTCCTGATCGTATGCTTCATGCGTAATTCATGATTCATGTGCCAGAAGTAAGTCCTGAGCATTGCTAGGTGTGGTCCCCAAACAAAACAAATGAAAAACAACCGAAAAAAGGAAAAGAAAAAGACAATTAGGAAGGTGTGAGTATAGATAGATCTGCTTTGGTCCTCTCATATACAATGTTGCTTTCAATCCCTTCCCATAAGTCTTAGTCAATGCAAAAAATGAAACTAAAGAATTCTCCTTTGGACAAATTTTATATCTTAAAAAGATTTTTTTTTGTTGTTGGAAAGCTACCAACAATGGTCAGGAGTGTTAGGCTGCCTCATAGAGAGTCTCAAATAACTGAGCTGGTAGTTTAAAAAGAGGACCAGAGGGGTCGAAGAGATAGTCGTAGGGCATTTGTCTTGCAAGCGGCTGACTCAGGACTTGTGGTTCGAATCCTGGCATCCCATGTGGTCCCCCATGCCAACAAGTGGAAACCGAGAAGGAAGTCAACCACTACAAAAGATTATTTCCACAGCAGGTGCTAGGATCTAAGAGGAAGAAACTTTGTAACAGACGTGGTGCTTTATACTCCCATCTGTTCCCAGTAAACAGTTCACTTCTTACCTTGATTTTTTGAGCTGCAGGATTTACTCATTGTTTTCAAAACAAAGTCTTCACTTGGAAAGATGTCACATTACCATTACCCTGGCACACACACCTTATAAAGATGAATTATGTGTCAGAAGGTCTATTCAATAAACACATTCACTGGGAAAGAGACTTATTACTAGAGGAAGTCTTGAATTTGAAAGGGACACTTCTAAGATTCTTTTCTAGAATAAATAATCCATCACAAAGAAGTGTTTAAGTTAGGTGGATTTTGATTTCCAAAGATTCACTACAGGCTTCTGAATTTTAGCTGGTTGTTTTACTCTGAAAAGATCATCCTCATATGACTAATAAAAACACATATGCTAAAGAGGAGAAAACTGGAGAGAAAATACTCTTCCATATCACAGTGTTTTGGGTAGTGTTTTGTTTGTTTGTTATTGATTTCTGAGTCACATCTAGTAGTGTTCAAGGCTTACTCCTGGCTGTGTACTCAGGGATTATTCTTGGTAGACCAAGGGGACTATAAGGATATGAGGGATTCAAACCAGGATGACTGCATGCAAGGTAAGCATTCAATCTATTGAACTGTGTCTCTAGCCCTGACTTAAAAAATAAATTTTGAGTTTTCAAAGTTCAAGATTAGAAAAGAAGTCTAACCAATTGATGAATATTTTCCCACTATGGCCTAAATAATGTGTGATCAGTAGCAAGAACTTTCTGTAATAGGCTTATGAACTCTTTCAAGTCACTAAAATTCATCCAATAGGGCCAGTAAGGAAGTAAATAAAACACTTGCCTTGCATACAGCTGATTCCAGTTGTCTCCAGCACTACTTACTGAGTAATGCAGGAAGAACCTCTGAAGATGTAGTATATGTAGCCCCTGAATTTTTTAGTTGTGGTTCCAACCACAACACTTAAACAAATGCATGCTTAATATTTTAGGAAAATAAGTAGGTATTCTATAGGTTGATTTGCTGTATCTATCTCCATTTTCTAGGCAGACATTTTCATTTTGCTTATACATTATTAATAGAGAAATGTTTGGGTAATATTGGTACACAAAGGACAGATTTTCAAGTGTAATAAATGTATGGTATCTCTAAAATTAGCCCCAACTGGATATGAATGCCATGTCAAACATTTAGGTGACATGTGGCAAGGTTACTCCCTGAGTTTTATCTTCAGTTTCCTCAGTTGTAAAATGAAGATAATACAGTCATTTACTACAGATGATTGTATTAGAAGTTGACCAGGATAATAGTGTAAGACACTTAGCTTACAGTTTTAAAGACATAATCATTGCTCAGTAAATGTATCACTGTTCTTCTTCATCATCATCATTGTAATTGTTATGGTGGTTTTATTCAATGATTATTCTAGTTCTACTTGGAGAAATAAGCACTAGAGTACAATAGGAAAAAATAAGTAGGATCTTTAACATTGGTTGGAGGAATATATTTAGGAAACTATTCATTTTATCTCTTTCTTCTAATATTAAATGATCATTTTAGTCATTCATGACTACATTTATTTGACAGCTACTAAGAATAGAGAAAAATTACTCATCAAGAATTTTTTTCCATACAGATAATACCCTCAATAGTCTGGCTGAACCAATTATACTTCTTAAGGTCTACTTAAATATAAATGTAAGAGTGCTTGTCTATGAATTTATATATGTTAAGATTATACAGGTCAATATAAAATATATACCTTAGAATATATTAAGGAGGGGCTGAAGAGATAGCATGGAGGTAAGGTTCTGCCTTTCATGCAGAACATCATTGGTTCAAATCCGGGCATCCCATATAGTCAAGAGCCTGCCAGCAACGATTTCTGAGTGCTGCCAGGTGTGACCCCCCCAAAAAAAAGAATATATTAAGGAGAAAAATATACTTAAAGAAACCGTGGGCAGGGCCGGAATGATAGCACAGCAGTGGGCATTTTCCTTACACGTGGCTGATCCAGGATGGACTTTGGTTCTATCCCGGAATTCCCATATGATACCCCAAGCCAGGAGCAATTTTTGAGTGCATGGTCAGGAGTAGCCCCTTAGAGTCACAGTGTGTGGCCCATAAAAGCAAAACAAAAACAAAAACAAAAACAAACTAACAAAAATAAAAACAAAACCATGGAAAACATCTACAGTTTACTACTTCATATTTCTGGGTACTCATTGAATACTAGCAAACCAGTTTTATAAGACCAACATGAAAGAATGATTGAAAAGATAGCACTGTTGTTTATTTTTTCCAGAATAATGTTTTACAAAGAAAAAAATATGAAGGGCAAATTTCTACTAAAGAAAATGTAAAACAAGTTCTCTATCATTATATTACTAGCACAGAGGTAGCACTGGAAAGTTCTGAATGATTAAGTCACCTTTTTCGACATTAAAGATTGCCTACTGAATTTTGGATCACAAAAAGTTTGTTTAGTTTGGTTTTGGTTTGTTTCACATTCAGCAGTATGCAGGGTTTACTCCTGGCTTTGGTTCAGAGGTCATTCCTAGTGAAACTGGGGGACCATATGGAGTTCAGAGGATTGAATTGGGGTTGGCCTCATGTGATGCAAATTTTTTTTTTTTGGTTTTTGGGTCACACCCGGCAGTGCTCAGGGGTTACTCCTGGCTCCATGCTCAGAAATTGCTCCTGGCAGGCACGGGGGACCATATGGGGCACCGAGATTCCAACCGATGACCTTTTGCATGAAAGGCAAACGCCTTACCTCCATGCTATCTCCCGGACCCGCAAACTTTATGTCTTCTGAATTATGACTCTGAACCCCCTGTTTTTTTTAAATCATTTTAAGATAGAGCAAAAATGAAAGGAAAATAACTGAAAACTGTACTTCCTTTT
>PVKC010014814.1:0-21899 GCA_004027635.1 Crocidura indochinensis | reverse complement strand
AGGTAGAGTATCATGTCATCTGCAAACAATGAGAGCTTAACTTCTTCCTTTCCTATCTGGATTCCCTTGATATCCTTTACTTGCCTGATTGCTATAGCAAGAACTTCCAGTACTATGTTGAAGAGGAGTGGTGAGAGCGGACAGCCTTGTCTTGTACCAGAATTTAAAGGAAAGGCTTTTAGTTTTTCTCCATTAAGGACTAATATATTTTAATCCAATTGCATCATCAATGAAGGGATATATCTCTGAAATAATGGCCCAAGAACTGGAGATTAAAATCACAATCCTGACATACTATTTTAGGTTAATGTTACATTTCAAATGATTCTGATTGAGAAATTAAGATCCTGAATTCATAATCAAATTAAAATATTTTGGTATTATATTTAAGCAGTGAATGCCAAGAAAATCAGAAAACTAATTATAGAATTCTTGAGGTAAATATTCTGAGATTATTTAAGAAAGCATCTTTTTAAGAACAGAGGGGTGTCAGGTTATCTGGCATTCCATAACCATTCTATTTAGATACATTCTAAAGTGAACTAAGAATAAACTACGAATAAAACTTCATTTCAATGGCACGATAAAAGCTCTCAGTAACAAATGAGGATGGATTCTGAAGGCTGTGCCTTAGAGGCCACTGTGCTCTAATGACCCTGTGATTCCTTAAATGTGGGTTTAAAGTATCTGAAAGGAGGAGGGGGGCTCTATTTTGTAAAGGAACCCATATACAGGTTACCTTGGGAGTAGGGGGACTATTTCGTGAAGGAACCCATGTGATCAAAGAGGAAGGCACAGGCCTTGCAGGCCTTGCCCCTTCCTTGCAACTGATTCGTCGCAGAGGGGAAATCTCGCCCTCACCGCCACCTCATTCGTGTTGCCCTGGTGACTGACGAAGGCTCCACCCCTAAAGGCTGCTCCCACTTCCTGGGTTTTTAAAAAGGGAGCAGGGGAATCGCATGGTGGGCTCTTGGCTTGCGGCTGTCACTATGGACGTGTGGGACACTGGGTAATGGTTTTAGCCCTGCTCTCTCTCTCTCTCTTGCCTCAGTCCGGACAGATGCACTGGTGACCCTAAACTGTCAGAGAATAAATAAACTCACTTAATATTTTTGTTTGGGCCTCTTGCTCTGCTCATTTATCTGGTCAGGCAGCGGAAATGAGGTATTACGAACCCTTACATATCAAACTAGGAAATAACACACTGTTCCCTCAGATTCCAATTTCCAGGAATGACAGAAAGGTATGCTCTATAAGGAGAATTTGACTTTCTCAGAATACCAGAAGTCAAAAAACTTACGTCAGTCAAGGACATCACTACATATTCTCTGCAAGATGATCAATATCCAAATACCACTTAAAAAATAAACAACAAAAAAGGCAATTTTTAGTGAGCTGGATATGTAGGAGGAAGGAAGAGTGCATTATTCGTGAGCCATATACACTTCAAATTCAAAGTAGTATGAAGAAAACAAAATTCCAACAAAAAGTACAATGATTAGAAAAGAACTTATGGGGCCCGGGAGATAGCATGGAGGTAGGGCGTTTGCCTTTCATGCAAAAGGTCATCGGTTCGAATCCCGGTGCCCCATATGGTCCCCCGTGCCTGCCAGGAGCAATTTCTGAGCATGGAGCCAGGAGTAACCCCTGAGCACTGCCGGGTGTGACCCAAAAACCAAAAACCAAAAAAAAAAAAAAGAAAAGAAAAGAGCTCATTACAAACTAAAAATAAACTAATTCAAAATATGTGTGCAAGTTTAACAAAATAAAAGATGTAAAATTGCATCTGCTAAGTTAACCATACCCTATAGAAATTGTACTCTTCCTTACAGAAGCTGAAACCTGTAAGTCTGTGATGACTGAACGAAACAGTACTTTAAGTGTTTTCAATGAATATTTCAACAGAAAGAAAACAAAAGGATAGCACTTTTTCCCCCATTTTAAATCCTTTAATCTGCTAACACTGCAGGAATATTGAATTTCTTAGCATCAAAACACAAAGATCTTTGTATTCCTCAATTTGAAACTCTTGCATGATAAAAATCAAAATATTTAATAATAGTTACAATTTGTATATAATTGCTATTAATCATCTAGAAGTGAATAAAAGGGGAAAACAATTTTCCAGATATCTCTAACCTTACCCTATGACCCATGGCTCAATTTAACAACACTGACATTCCAGCCAATAGAGAAAAGGAGAAGCAGAGCTTCAGAGTACCTTTATCTTTTAAACCAAGCTAATTCACTGTGAATAACTTTCATTCATACCACAAAGCAGTAAAAGCACACATCAAAAGTTCTAGTTCACAGAGGTTATGAAATACTATTAAACATTTTATGAGAATCTAAATCCGATCTTATATCATAGTCCCACTTTGCCTGACCCCTAGAAAATCAATTATGGGTGTGATCACATCACCTGAAAGCAAAGGATAGAAAATAAAGTTTAGGGCAAGAGAGACAGTTGAGGGTTTAAGAAACATGAGTTGCATGAAGTCAACCTTGCTTCCATTCCTAGTACTGCACGTGCCAAGCACTGGCAGTAGTGGTGATCCCTGAGCACAAAGTCTAAGAATTGCTGAATTAATGGGTTTTTATTTTTCCAATACCAATACATAGTACAAGACACTTAAAAGACAACAGATCTATCTATGTAGAACTATTTTCAAAAGTTGGTTTACTTAAGGAGAATATAACACATTTATTGTAAATAAATAGTTACTGAATGATTAATAAAAAAAAAAAAACAGGAGTGATTGTTTATCCCAGTGTGCAAAGGAACTTTATGAAAGAAACTAAAGTTTGGAGTCAAATATCTCATATAACATACACCAAAGTGGCTTGGTTGAGTTTTAATTGAAGATTTCGATTTTATTTTAAAGGCTCTAAATCTTTAGTACTGGTGTTTATTATTTCACCTCGGGTAGAAGGTAGCAGGTATTTCTATTTTTATGGTATTATTTTTTGGTATATTTTTATGGTATTATTGGTATTATGATAATACCAATGTAAGCAATAACTCTAATCTTTTTAGGACTCAACAATCCTTTTTTTTGGGGGGTCACACCCGGTGACGCTCAGGGGTTACTCCTGGCTATTCGCTCAGAAGTTGCTTCTGGCAGGCACGGGGGACCATATGGGGAACCGGGAGATCGAACCGAGGTCCGTCCTAGGTTAGCGCAGGCACCTTACCTCCAGCGCCACCACCCCCCCACCTATTTTCACTATATATAAATTTCACATGAAGAGATGTGAAGAATTGCTTAGCAAAATTTCAATTAAGTAATCGCATCTTCTTTTCACTTAACGAGGCAGAGTGAGAACTTTTTTAATGTTTTTTTTTAATTACAAACATGACTATAGTTGGATTTCAGGCACCAAAAGAGCATCCCCATTAACCAATGCACCCCATCTCCCTCCACCCTGCCTGGATTCAAGACAGTTCTCAGAGTGAGAACTTTTACTCTAGAATTATGTGGAATGATCACCCATCAAAAAGCTAAATGTGGTGCATGGTGTTAGAGATTAGAAAGCAGTTTGATCTTAAAAAAGATACTTTCGACTCAAGATCCAATTCTCAATATACTTAAGAACAGCCAGGTTGCTTTACAGCTCAAAGTTCCTCAAAAAATATTTGATAACTGATACCATCACCAATAAAAAGGGATACCACTGGTGTCAAAATATTGACATTCTGAAATTTAAAAAAGTGAAACCAAATATGCTAAGGAGCAAAATGTGTTAAATAAGCTACTGAATATAGGTCTAAAAAATCAAATGACACTCACATGTGAAATGTCAGAATATATTTTTTTTTAATTTGACCGTTTTACAGTTGGAAAAGCATGCTCAGAGGCTTTCCACAACTCTCAAACTTCAGTAGCACCAGTAGTAATTACTACACTTAAAGTCGGGAGCAAATAAAAATGAAAATGTTAAGTTTTAGAAGGACAGTTTTAGCTTCAATGATCAATTCTGCTCAGAATTATTTAGAAAAAAATGTCTGAATAGGTACAAAATAAAAGTGAATTTCTCTATTCTTTAATTTTTAATAGAAAACAAGGGAAAGATAATACTGATAGCTCAAGAGGCTGGAGTACATATTTTGCATGCAGGAAATCCTTCTCAATCCCATATATCTTGGTGTCCCCTGGAAAATGCCTGAAGCAACTCTAAAGTATCAAGGAGTAGGCCCTGAGCATCACCAGGAGAAACCTCAAACCATACATAAAAACAAACAAAAATCAAAACAAAGTGATACAAAGGTAGGGAAATAGAATTAAAAAAAAAAAACTAAAAGGAAACCTGGTGGTACAAGGGGATAGTAGCCTTATTTGCATTACATGTTGCTGATCCTGCAGCAAAACAAATAGTACCCCCCAGGCATCATCTGGAATGATCCCTAAGCACAGAGCCAGTAGTTTTCCCTGAATAGCACTGTATCTGGCTAGTTTGAATTATATCATGAAAAGGAGGAATTTTCATACTTAGGACATCGACTTCACATACAGATAGTGATAGGAAAGAATCAAACATTTTATAAATCATAAAATATTAAGGTTTTAATGTTCTTTATTCTTTTCCAATTCATTTTACAGTCATTTTAATCTATATTTCCCATTATTAATGTGAAAACACTAAATAATTTTTCCATTATTGCTGTGACAACTACTGGATAATAAATGAAATGCTTTCTGAAGTAGTTTAGAAGCCATTTTCAAAAATATTCTGATATGAGATGCCAAAAGTTCTGGAATAGCAAATATCAGACAAGAATTCATACCTTACTTGCTAGATTTTAAGGAAAAAAATCTTTACGGAGAACAACTGTATTTCCATGTATTACAAATCTGAATTTGTTAACAAAATTCACATTTTGGAGCAAACGAATAATAAAATAAACTCAAATATCCTAAGCATATGTTTCTACTCTTCTGGGTCAGATAAGTTATGGTAGTTATAGAAGATAACAGTGGCATTGGCTAAGAAAGCACAACAATGAAAATCTGAAAGTCTTTCTTCTAAGAAGACCAGGAACAAAACAAAAATGCCCACTCTCACCACTACTATTCAATATAGTATGGAAAGTCTTTGCCATAGCAAGTAGTATAGAAAGTAGGCAAGAGATTAATTAAAGGCATACAGATAGGAAAAGAAGTCAGCTTTCATTATTTGTGTTATACTTTAAAAGTCCTAAAGAATCAACAACAGCTCCAAGAAACAATACATTAGTACAGTAAAATGGCAGGCTAAAAAAAAAATCAACACACCAAAACCCATAGCTACATACTATTCAAATAATGAAATAAAGAGGAAAAATTGAATTAACAATTCCATTCACAATTTTACCTCAGAAAATCAAGTATCTAAATATCAGATTAACGAAAGAGGTGAAAAGACCTATACAAAGAAAATTACAAAACACTAATAAAAGACATAGAAGAGGGTAGAAGAAAATGGAACTATCTTCCATTCAGTGTTCTGGATGATTAACACTGTCAAAATAATTAATGCCAAAACTATTATGCAGTCAATGCATTCCCTTCAATAACACACACGAGATTTTCAAAGAAATACTTCAAACACTCCTGAAAAATATATGGAACAATAAAAGCCTTAAACAGTCAAAGCAACCCCAGGGGAAAAGAAGATAGGAGGTATCACTGCTCCAACTTCAAACTCTACTACCTAGTGGTAGTAATTAAAATCTGAAACAAAGAACTGACCTATCCAAGGTTACATGACTATTTCTGGTCTGGCTCATCACACCTTTACTGTATCGTTAATCTACTTCCATTATATATAATTTTATATATTTCATTACCAGTTGTTTAGTTGTTTAATAAAGTCATTTAAAATATCATCAATCAGCTTTAATACTGACAAACACAACAGAGTTCTGTCAATACTTTATGTATTTTAGTACTTGAAAACATTTCCTGCAGAAAGTATTAATTTTCTATAAATTGAAAATTTTGACTTAAAATTAACTAAAAAACTTGAGATTTTTCACTATGAAATATGCAAAACATACTATCAATAAAGCTTAAATGATCATTCATAATTCTTGTTTTTCTTATAGAGAGTATATCCATAGTGCTTAGAGGGGAATCTATGTGATATCAGGGATTACTTCACGGACCCTCACATACTAGATATGTGGTGTGCCAACTGAAGAAAATCACTCTACTTTTTAAAAATGGTGCAACAGGAGCTGGAGTGGTAGTGCTGTGGTAACACGTTTGCCTTGTACGTTGCTAACTTGGGACAAACTGTGGTTCGATCACCAGTATCCCATATAGTCCCCCAAGCCAGGAGCGATTTCTAAGCACATAGCCAGGAGTAACCCCTCAGTGTCACCAGGTGTGGCCCAAAAACAAAAACAAAAGAAATGGTGCGACAAAAGTCTCATATTCAAAATTAAATTGTATGTTCTTTGATCAAGAAACTCACAAACCAAACCACTTCTTTTTCTAACGAAACATAAGATCTGGATATACTCAAATTATACTACAGCATATACTTAGATATTAAAATGTAATTATAACTATTTCCCCTGTCATATGTATCAAGTACACAGAAGACTAAACAAACTTAGGTAAAGATATCTTAGTTTTTCCCCTCTCCTAAATTCAAATATTCTCTTTATATCAATTTTTTTTTTGGTTTTTGGGCCACACCCAGTGACGCTCAGGGGTTACTCCTGGCTATGCGCTCAGAAGTCGCTCCTGGCAGGCACGGGGGACCATATGGGAACCGGGGGATCGAACGGTGGTCCGTCCAAGACTAGCGAGGTAAGGCAGGTACCTTACCTGCAGCGCCACCGCCCGGCCCTTTATATCAATTTTTAAAGAAAACAGTCATGTACTAAGCTCAGGCAACTAAAAACTAAAGTCTAACATGAAGCTTGCTGTCCTGAAAGGAAAATGCACGTTTAAAACATTATCAAAGAGTTTACCATGCAGTCCAGAGTTCTTATGGCTATAACATTTACTGTTTATAAAATTACTTTATACTGCAAAAAATTTGAAGTCTAAAAACTAGTTTAGCTCTACTTAGGTACTCAATAAGAAATATATATATACATATATATAAAATATGCATGTATAAGTATGTGTAAAATAGAGTTGAATATCATATAAGTAGCAAACTAATTTTTCTCACAATTGTAGGGTAAACTATTGAAATATAAGTAACTATATAAATCCTCATACCTGTTATTTTGTCTCTTACAAGCTTACAGGACTCTATCTCACCAATACTCCCAAAAAGACTCTTTAGTTCTTCCTGTGTCATGTTCTGAGGAAGGTAATTGACTATTAAGTTGGTCTTGCTGTCTTCTGTGTTCCCAGAGTCAACTGGTGATGAACAGTTGTTGTTTATGGTGGTTGGACCATTGGCTGTGTTATTGCAAGTTGGCCCATTAGACAGTTGTGTTTCCATGGCAGCAATTACCTGCTAAAAACATAGAAAATAAAAAATGTCAGAATTCATATTTCATGAACTATTAGATTCTATCCAAGAATTTAAACACTTGCCACAAAACACAGTCTAGTAATTTCTGCTGAAATTACAAAGAATAGTTGAATAGAAGTACAATGCCAATGTTAATTTTTACTTCATTTTAAGTTCTCCAATTTAATATTTAAATTACACATTCGCAGACATTTTTCATTCATGCACGTATAAACAACTTCAAACTTAAACATTTCATTTTGGGTCTGCTAACTCACCCTTACTCACCTGCAATATCCACAAATGAGCAAATTTAGTACCACAGGACACAGAATAAAACTCCAATTTAAATTTAAACTAGAAAATAAAAGCATTTAACATGCTACCAAAAACAAACAAAAAACAAAATAAAAAAACAAAAACATAAACTTCTTAAGAGATTTTCAGCTAACCTAACATGTTCAAAACTCTAAACTGACAAACATCCATTAACTTAAAATCAAGGAGCAAGAATACTTTGAAAAATATAAATTTTTGTCAACATGTACTGTTTTGGTTACATATTGAAAATGTTTTTTATTTGATTGACAGTATCATACTTCTATCATTTGAAAGAAATAAGAAAAATATCAGATTGTATGTTAGGGAGTGAAAAGGTTTATAGGGTAACTTGGAAAAGAAGCTAGCAGTACTTAGTGTACATTGTAGAGTTAAATAGCCATTCTTCTTGACCTTGGCAAATAAAAATTACCAACAAAGCAACTGATCTACACCATTAAAATAAAATTCCCAAATAATATATTTGATCCTAGCTCAAATTTTAAGGAAAAAATACTCTATCCAGTCCATCAAAACAAAAAAATGTAAATACAGGAACTTCTGCCAGCAGACTAGACCAAGAAATTTTAATTTGAGCAATAAACCTGGATATCTAAATTTGAAATAAACAGAGTTGAGGAAAATGGTCTCAAACTGTTAAGCCACTCTAAAAAGCACATTATTTAAGCAAATTTGGGTCTACTTTCCTAAAAATCAATACTGCGATGTTCTGTGAGCAAGAAAGTCACAAACCACAGCCCCAAACTTATAAAACCATCTTCTAATAGGTATTACTTTGAACATCAAATACTATAGAAAAGTCCAAAAACCAAAGCACCACTTAAGGATTATCTTTCCTATTTTATTCAATACATCTCTAATCACCACAAAGAACCACAACTCAAAACTGACAATAGTGAATTGATGGGATGCTGAGTTTAGGGAAGATTTAAGATACAAAAAAGTAAAGAACTATGGTAAAATAAAAAATGTTTTTAAATAAAGCGATGGAAAGAATGTTAAAAGAGGGGTAGGATATCTTTTATAAAGTATCTTTCCTAAGAAAAATAAGCGGGCATGAGAGAGTTTAATGTATAGAAAGAAATTTCTACTGCCAAGAGACATTCATAAAAGGCAGCAGCAGAGGACAGACTGTGTCTAATCAGCCAGAACAGGAATCTATACTGATAAAAACAAAAACAAAACAAACAAAAACAATGGGAGACAAAACTCAGAATCCTATAAAATATCAACAACTTTCAACCCTTCCATGATTTCACTTTCTTTTGAATCAAATGGATATTTATTTTGTAAATTTCTTAGGAAATTTTTCTCAGAATACACAGGGGTTAAAACTACTTTCAAAAATAATGAAAAAAGTGAAACTCAAGATATGAATTTACTGTACTTAACAAATTTATCTTGAACTGAGAAAAATGGTTTCAGGTTTCTAACAGCATAACTATTCCATTTTGCAAAGCATTAACTGTTGGTCACTCTTTCCATAGCAAAATTCTTGTCTGATTAACCTTTGCCCAGAAGTTATGAAAACAATGAGCAGCAAGATGACAATAGCCAAGGCCAATTAAACCAAATTGTTGCTCACAAGTTAGGGTATGTGTTGAAGTTTAGTAAGCCCCAAATATAAGAGATTTGGACTAAAGCTCATTGGGACACCATCTGAAATATAAAGTGTTCACTGACTGAAATTAGCAGAATTTAGTAAGGACAACAAACACTCCACACTTAATTGTACATTTATTTTCATGTTCAGGTGGCAAGAATGAGCTCCTAAGCCAACATTCAAGTGAACAGCTGCAGTAGGCAGTGTGTGCTGAAAATTATAGCATCTCTCAGCTATAGGACCATCTGCTCAGAATAAAATGATACTAATGTGCTATATTTTACAAATAATGCATATTCCATTGATAGGCTCAACACAACTGTTCACAGAATGCAAACTCTTCTACAGTTACTGGGCAAATAATTTTCATCCATATTTAAAATTCCAACAATTTTTGGAGCATCAAGAATTGTAAATAACATCAAAATTTAGTAACCAAAAAAATACATAGTAAACAGAATGTAAAGAATTACGGTAACTTAATATTCAGACCATACCAAAACTTTTCCTTTTTTTTTTTCCAAAAAAAAGCTTGTAACTCTTTTCTTTGCAGCTGCACTACATCCTGATTCAGATTATAAAAAATTACATACAAAAGCATGGTTCTGGTTCTAATATATACTAGTGTTAAAATTGCAATGTGCTTTACATCCTAATGATGGCCATACCTCATGAGGCTAAAGGTAAGAATGATTAGGTTGCCAAATTAAAAGTTCAAGTGTTTGGTATGGCCTCAGCACTCCTGCAACATGCTAAAAAAGGTAGCCTACAGAATTTAATAAAAATCCCACAGACCCCAGTCCAAGGCTCTGCTGCCCACGAACCACTTCTAAGCAGAGAAGCCACATCACACAGTCTGACTGCCATGTTAGTTTGGAGTTGCCGTCTGCAATATGGACACAAAAAGTACCGTATGTTAGATGAACAAGATAATGCAACAAATCAGTTTGTACAAAATTTACAGTGATTGTATTGATATATTCCCAGCACGTCCATGCAGTGTGGCTTAATTGAATTTAAGGCAATTCCAATCTAATCTTTTCAAATTCATTTTAACATGTAGTTTTCTTGCACAAATTAAGCATTTTTAATTAAAAGCCCGATTTTAAAACAGTATAAGCTAGTTACCTTGGCATCTATCCTAAAAAATTACTATAAATCACATCTCAAAAAAATGTAACAATCAAATGAAAACTCTGCATGCTGTCCTATCTATCAAGAATGTGGGAGAAGGGAGGAAATGTGAGTGAAATTTAATAGTGATAGAAGGCAGTCAAGCAATTCATAAATTAATACTCTGTATAAAGGTATTCCACAAAATATTAGTGGGCATTAAAAGAAGTTCTATTTACCCACACTATTACTTTATAATACAAATGATCCTTAATCCTGGGACTTAAAATTAAAAGAGAATCGAAACCCTATGAGGCTATTCTGCCACTATAGTCAAACTGATCTCTAACAGTTTCACTGAGAATTGTTCACATAAGAGGCTGTAAACCAGCATCTTTCAAATGAAATAATTGGACCAATAAATAGAATTTTTGGAGTAATGTTTATATAGAATGTCAGCTTTGTCCCTAAGCAAGTCAAGCGAACATTTTTTAATATGTAAATTGTAAACCCAGCACGATTTGAAATTAGTGCTGCTATGAGGTCTCCAATACAGTTAAATGGCCCATTTACTACTTATTACAACTTGTCTGAAAAATAAACAGAGGTAATATTGGCAAAAGTCAAAGTTCACTTTCAGCCATATATGCAGATGCCTTAAGTGGCCAAAAAAAATTTATTGTGTTAGTGTCAGACTATCAGTTCCATACATGAAAAACAGACATAGCAATTTTAATATATTTATTTACAAACATGATTGTAGTTGGGTTTCAGTCATATACAGAACACCTGAAAAGTATTAATAAAAGAAGGCTGAAAACATATTTTGTGTACCTAGAAAAGTTTCTTTTGGTTTACAAGTGCTGTAATTGAACTAACTTGTACTGTTTGCTTTTCATTTTAGTTTTTGGGCCACACCCCAGCTGCACTGAATGGTAACTCCTCTCTCTGAGCTCAGGAGACCAATTGGTATGTCGGGACTCAAACTCAGGTTGGCCACATGCAAGACAAATACCCTACCCCCTGTGCTATTCATTTTGCCGCTGTAATTGACTGTCTTTAGATGCAAGTTATGGCATTAAAACATAAATCCCATTTTCTGGCATCTACCCAAAAAGTTTAGTAGCATACTCTATGGGATGCCATGAAAATGTTTAATTCTTCTTCCCTTCTCCCACTATAACCAAATAATTCAATGTTCTTATTTAAACAATAAACTACTGATAGTTGATCTCAATCTGTAAAAAAATATATATAAATAAATAAAATACTTTTAACCATTATCTTACCAAAAATCTAATTGTGATTAAAATAAATGGGAACAATAGATAAGAGGGCCACACCAAACAGGATAAAACCTGCTTAAATGTATATGTTCTAAAATAAAATCCCTCAGGAGTTAAATATTTTCACTACATAATCCCATAGATTATAATTTAATGGCCTCAGTTCCTTATAGAGGAGGCAGGCAATAATGGGCTAATCTACTGATATCCCTCTTCTAAAAGTCCAGGGGGATTTAAACAATCACTTTATTACATCAACTAGGTAGGAAAAACTGTATGCAGAAAATTATTCTACTGGACTTTTACATTTTAAGTACCCCAGACAGTTTCTCTGCTTGAGGCAGACACATACCTTTATAGAAGTTAAAAATAAGTTGCTCACAAGGCCCTTACCTTTATGCTGGCCAACAATTTCGTTACTAAAAATGTAGAGCTACTTCCCCTTCACTTAAGGACAGAAGATTCTGCTTTACTCAATCTACCAGACAACTGGGCTGTGCACTATTTATAGATTCCACTGGCTCTAAAACTCTTTGGAAGGAAAAAGGACCATATTTCAACTATATAGAACCATCAAATTTTAAGGCCTAAAAAATGTTTAAAATATATGTTCAACTCAAGATAAATTGATTTTTTTCTATTACTCTGCATGTAATAATTTATAAAATGAGTCTTACATAGACCAGTAATATTCTAAACTTTTCCTGAACTCCAAGAGATGATCATATGGATTCTCTTGAGGATAGGTTTGTCTCTACATTTTTCTCACCATTTATTTACATAATTTCTTTCCTTACCATTTAAATGACCCTCTATACTTAATAAAATAGTAAATAATTAAAACAATAATTTCAGAAAATCATTACTACTGCCTGATTTGCCACAACTTGTATCAGCAGTTTTCTGATCACATTCAAGAAAGGAAAAGCCCTTATTTTCCAATTTCCTAAAAATAAATAAATAAATAAACCTAAAAACAAGGGGTATCTGCTTCTTTCCAATTTTCAAGTTTTTTTGCAGACAGTGACCATACAAGACAGCCTATGGGGCCGGTGAGGTGGCACTAGAGTAAGGTGTCTGCCTTACTCTAGCCACGGAAGGACCATGGTTCGATCCCCCGGTGTCCCATATGGTCCCCAGTGCTTAGCCAGGAGTAACCCTTAAGCATCAAATGGGTGTGGCCAGAAAAAAATTAAAAGACAGCCTACTAAAGCAGTATATTGTATTATAAGTGCTCATCAAGTACAAAACCTTCAAAAAAAGAAAATCTTCTAAAATTTGTAACATCCCTCCTCCTCCCCCAATTAAAAAAAAACATAACTCTAGTAGGTTAAAGATACAGAAAATTTCAACTCTTGCTGAAGCCTATCTAACTGCTTTGCTCCCAGTCTCTGAACTGCTGCAACCACCATCTGACCCGGGTCTTCACTGTTCATCCACATCAATGAATCAGTCTCCTCCAAAAGCTTCTCCTAACACTAATCCACATTAATACTATCCCCAAATTTCTTAGTCTCAATAAGTTCTTTGTTTCCTATCAAAGGAGAAACAAACTACTCAGCATAGAGTAACAATTCTTTGACAGATTCACTTCTTGTAACATCTAAAAATCTAAACCATCTCTTCTACTTCAGTCACTGTACAATAAAAGGTATACATTTCTTGGCTGTGCACATGCAATTCCATTAGCCTAGAAGGTTCTCTGTTGAACTTATGCCATATCTTTATTTTTTGCTTACTAATAAGCATCTAAATAAACAGCTTGAATTGAAGGGCAAGAACAGTTCCTTTTGAAAAACCTGGTGAAATGGCAATCATCTTTCTAAAGGCATGCAGAATTGGCAGTTTGTCTTTTCTATCTCACCTCTAACATCTCAAACCCGAGTTAAGTACAAAAGCATGTTTCAGTTTTTGTATATTCTTCTGCCTATCCTCATACACTAAAATTCAATTCTTTCATGTGATTTGTTATGTCCTTTTATTTCAAGAGCTTAGCATGCCAACTTGACAGTGTAAAAAAGATAAAGATATAGTACAGATGCATTCCAAATCAGGTAAGGTTAAAAAAGATGTGGAATCTGTAATCTAGCTCTAACTTTCAGATAAACAGTAGAAGCAAAGGTAAATTGGGATGGGAGAGAGAGAGCAGGTGTTGAGGAGAAAGAGACTTTTAACTTGATAACCAGAAGGCTTAAGCCATCATAGACTATCTAAATCCTGGCTAGTAATAAACAGTATCTCATTCAAAAGCTAGTGACATAACACCTTCTGAATAAAAAGGCCAAGACATTAAAGTTGCAGCTAGTGAGTTCTCAAATAACTGAAGTAACATAATGTCAGAAAAGAATAAATGAAGTGTAAAACTTGTCCTCTGATTACATCAAACCCCTAAAGACTAAGTTACAGAGGTGAATAGAAGCCAATTGCCACTAAAGCTTACAAATAGAATCTACCTAAACAAAGACTGTAATCTTAGTTAAATCATTTTCCACCTTTCAGAGACATGAATCAAAAAAAAAAAAAAAACATAGATCCTCAAAATAATCACTGAAGAGAATAGTAAGATCTTAATGTAAGAGGTCATATGGCTAACAGAATATCATTCATAAAGAATGTTTTAGGGTTCCCATTCAAATCACTAAAACAGCAATCTCAGGATACTTTGCACCTTTTCTAAAAGTATGTGTAAGAGTTATCTGAGTTCTAAAATCATGGGGATGATGTCTAAGTAAAAGGAGCCATTAATTCTCTGTATACCTCTTCACTTTGCATTGTAGCTTCCAAAATAAAGGTTTTAACTTTATGGAATTTCCTCGATCCAAGAATCCAATGTATCAATTCCTTACTCATCACCACTGTAGCTACTTCATCCTAATGACTTCTACAGTCTAGCCTGGTGTAGAGTTAGTCTTGACACTAACAAAGGTCCAAAGCTGCCAGAAACAAGCCTTGCAGCAACAGAATTCACAGAAGAAATGTGTTCTTTGACAATAGAAACTAACATTTTTGCTCTTGTGGTCCTTAAGAGCCCGTACAGAGGCTCCTCCTTTAAAGGCTTCATTCTCTATTCTTTATAAGTTTTAGTTGCTTTAGAACTGGTGCGATTATGGGGCCAGAGCGGTGGCACAAGCAGTAGGGCATTTGCCTTGCACATGCTAATCTAGGACAGACTGTGGCTCAATCTCCTGACATCCCATATGGTCCCCCAAGCCAGCAGCGATTTCTGAGCACACAGCTAAGAGTAACCCATGAGCATCACGGGGTGTGGTCCCAAAACCAAAAAAAGAAAAATAAAACATAAAAGAACTGGTGGGATTTAAAACTTTGAGATTTTAAAGTTAAGAAATTTATAAAGTTCTCATCAGTCTAGGTCTGTTTCAGACATCCATATGAGAAAAAAAGACAGTAAAACGATGGTAAAGATATGCTTTTGTTTCATTCCCTGTTCCTTCACCAATTCAATCATAAATATTTCCATTAAACATAAGCTAAAAACACTGTTCTAGGTGTCTGAGATGCAAACAATGGAGAAGGATCCTGGATGTATATTTGTCATAGGTGGGTGGTACATACAGCAGACCGAGAAGGAGCATACGTAAGAAAATAAAATATTACGTAGAAAAATGGTGTGATTTGGAATAAAAAAATTTAAAGCACAGTTTAAAAATTATGAATGTGAAGGTATATAGTTTTAATTATTCAACAGTATGATTCATTGACAAGTGAGCTGAGTGAAAGAGAGCAAGCTGCTAAATAGAATAGCCAACTTACTATCTTAGGTATCCACATCCTAATTTTAAAATCTGTGTTGAGACAAGAAGATTATACTGGATTACCTGGGTAGACTCTATGAGTCTTATTGTTAAAGGAGGAGACCAAAAAGTCTTTCAGCGTCAAGTGAAGAAGATTTGATGCACCATCATTGGTTTTGAAGATGGGAAGAGGAACAAGTCAAGGGAATGTAGACAGGCAATAGAAAATGGAAAATCAAGGAAATATATTCTTCCCTGAGTCTCTAGATGTCGTATCAACAACAAGAATCTTAGACTAGAGACCCACTCTGGGGCACTCTGACCTTCAGAACTGTAACTTCTAAAAGGTGTTCCTTCTAGACACAGCAAAACTATGGTTATTTGTCACAAATGCAATGGTTAACAAATATATCTCAAGATCTGCTCCTACAAGAAGAGTATTTCATTGATCAGCCAGGGTAAAGCGTTAAGTGACCGTTCCAAAAGCAAGACCACATTAAGTATCTTCTAGGTGTAAGGAGCTGAAAACTTAAGCAATTAAAATTGGGAGAAAAGCAGAGAAATTTCTTTTTACATGTCATTGGATGACTTAGCAAGATAATGAAAACAAAATGTGGTATGAAGATCCAGAGAAATAATTACAGCAGGGAACTAAAGGACAGCACCAAGTTCCAGCAGGAACTGGGAGCATAACAGATGCAGCCTTGGAGTACCCCAAAACCAGAGGATGACATCTCAAGACTCTGAAGCACGGGAGCACTCTCATCTACTACATGACCAGGAGCTTGCAATGAACTGGCCGCCTGGATGGAGAAGAATAACAAGGAAGCAATTAGTATGCTAAGCCTCCTGAACTTGCTTGAGAGGCATCTTCCTTCCCAAGAAATGTGTCCAGAGCAGCTAACTTTTATATCATCTAGACCAAGAAAGAGTAAGCTTGTGAAACATTCATAGAACAGGCTCTGACTCAGAGTAATTAAGTGTGAAGACAAAACTAGGAAAATAATAAAGTTTTATAAAGTTAGTTTGTTCACTAAGAGGACTAGTAGGAGGATGAAAACTTTCATATTGAAGTTTTATGGCCCATTTCAGAAAAAAAAAGTAAGGAGAAAATGAAAGTGATCTTTCTGCTTCTAAAGTTTGCTTTGCAAGCTGCTGATGCAGAACAGACTCAGGTTCAATTACCTAGCATTCCATAAGTCCCCTGAGCCTGCCTGGTGATTTCTAAGCACAGAGCGAGAAGTAAGCACTGAGCACTGCCTGATGGCTCAAAAACAGAAACCAACAGCAACAACAAGCATTTTCTTAGACTTTTTTGGCTTAAGATAGTCAATATACCAAAGTACCAAGTTTGTCCAAGAGCCCATCAGAGCCCAATATGAAGAAAAACAAAAGCAAGAGTTTCATCTGAAAACATGAAAATAAATCAATATGGTGAATTTAAGAACGCATTTAATAAAGACCATTTAAGAGGCCACTGCAATAACCAAGGTCTGTAAGATACACGTGACTCCAAGGTGCCATCAGATGAGATGTGGATATTCAAAAAAAAGTTACTAATATGCTACCAGAAAACTTTGTATCTAACTTTAGTAGTTTAATATTGATTTGCACAATTCTGAGGAAATGCATTACGTTAAAATTTTTAAAGTTCTCAGCTATCCTAGTGAATGTTTCCCAATGGCTAGAACATTTATTGTGTATCATTATGTAGCAATTTATTCACAAATCATGTCTCAAAAATATTTTAATCTCTTTGTCCACAGAAGTCAATGGAAAAAAACTTGGATACTATAGACTCTTATTACAGTGCTCATTATAAGAATGTTTAGCAACTTATAAGTTGTTAAGCTTATATAAGAATGTTTAACAACTTATTTTCGAACATATATGTGTATCTGCAGAAAGGTTCTAATGTTCATGTTCAGCGAGGTCTAGGAAAAAGCTGTGTGATATATATATAAGAAACGGAAAGGGCTGGTTGTTTTGAAAATAATATGCACAATTTAAACTTTGATGCTTTGAGTTCTGAACTGGGATTCCAGCCTTTGGCAAGAGAAGTAGAACAAAAGTTTTGTAACTTTTCTCATTTTTTTTTTTTTTTTGTATTGTTTAAGACAGAAAAGGTGGAGATGTAAAGTGAACCCTTCCCACAACTCCCATTTTCCCTAACCTCTTCTTTCGGATTACAGGACCTGCCTCACCCCTGGGGGTGGGGAGGAAACTTTTAACTCACACACACACAAAGTTGGGGCCAGTTATAAAATAAAAATATAAATAAAACCATGAGTTGGTGATAGTCCCTCCCATGCACCATGTTTCTAACCCCTTAAGCAGATGAGAATGATGAAGCAGAGTAGCAGTAGAGAAATAATACACCAAGCCAGTGAGTTAACGTTTCATTTGAGTTAGTCTGCCTTTTGCCTTATGGCCTTTCTCTGCCATGTGCAGCCTCTCCCAAGTACTGCCTATGCCATGTGTTCATTCTACCATGGAGCCCAAATCTAGCGCTCATTTCGTTATTCCCCAGAACCCAATCCACCAGGGTGGGGAAGGTCCTGTAATCCAGGTGGGCTTTTACATACCAAAAAAAAAAAAAAAAGAGTTTAGGGAAAAAGGAAGTTGGGGGAAGAGTTCAATTTACATCACTATGTGCTTTAAATTTATTTTAACCTGTTTATATTCAACAAATCGTCAATACATTTATTAAGTCATGAGCCCTAAAAATACAAGATGATAAGGAAAGAGAATAACTTCTGAAGAAAACTGTCTTACAAAAGAAAAAATTACCTTTGTGGGAATCTAACATGAAAATCTGAATTAATAAACACTGCTGAATATTTTATTATGTATTCTTTAGAGAAGAATTCAGCAAGTGAAGGCAATTATAAGAAAAGAATCGATTACTCAACAGAGTACAGAATGTCAGAAATTGATTGGTAACCTGTGAAAGCCTTCTTGAGTATCAGAATTCAAAATGTGTCCATAAGAAAAATTTAAAACTAAAATAGATCAGAGTAAAGTCAATTCTCTATTCTTCTAGAGGGCCACTTACACATCTCCACAGTAAAGTTAATCTAGAGGTAATCTTTCCTTTTTCTTGTTTTTTTTTGTGCCAGATTCGGGCGGCGCTCAGTGGTTACTCTGGTCTCTGTGTTCAGAAATCACTCCTGGCAGGCTCAGGGAACCATATGAGATGCGAAGGATCCAACCTGGGTGGCAGTGTGCAAGGCAAATGCCTATAGCCACTGTGCTATCATTCCTGTTCCAAGGTTTACTTAAACTTAGATTGGAATATACTAGCTTCTATTTGTGAACCATTCCAGTCTTATTCTTTATTTCAACCTCAGTGGGCCTAATTAATTTCCATGCTATTATTTTTCTATAGACGTACAATAAAGAATAGGAGCGTAATAAGAATAAAATAAAATACTCCCCTAGTTTTGTAGCAAGTCTTCTTTAGTATAAGAAGATAAATCTGAATTGCTAAATTAAGACAGCCAACACAGTAATCAACATTGAAATTGGATTAATTTTCACATTCTTCAACAAAAGTCAAAGCTAACCAGAACCCCCTCAGGGTACTAAAAATTGTGAAAGGCTGATTGGAAATCCTCAAATTAATCCCAGTAGTAATGTGTTTTCAGTAAGTAGGTTAAAAAACACTGTTCCTCTGCAGGATACAGACACTAAAATACTATCATATTCAAGATCCTAACACAGTATATCTAGTGTTAAGAGGAATATAAAGACCAGAAAAAATGTACAGTTACAAATACCGTTTTTAATGCATATGTGGCATAAAGAGAGACAATACTCGAACTGCCTCTAAGATTAACATTTTGCTCTGCACTGTCATTTAGCAAGATTTACAGAAAGAAAAATAAAAAACCACATATAGTCACAAGTAGGTTAACAAAATAATGACATCAAATAAAATACATAAAATAAGGTTTATTTCCTTATGGTTATATGGTTAAAATAATTCAGTTAAATTTCAGAGAAATTGAAAATAAAGGTATTTTTATCCTCAGACATTTATAACTTTATAATTTATTATTGTACTGCTGATGTTAACAATAAATTCTAACTTTGGACTGTAAGAATATAAATATACAGTCTTATCAACACCAATGATTATCTTCCTTTTCTTTCTTAAATGTACTTCACCTCACTGGTATATACCAATTATATGTATTTTTCTTTTTTTTTTTTTTGGTTTTTGGTTTTTGGGTCACACCCGGCAGCGCTCAAGGGTTATTCCTGGCTCCATGATCAGAAATCGCTCCTGGCAGGCACGGGGGACCATATGGGGCACCGGGATTCGAACCGATGACCTTTTGCATGAAAGGCAAACGCCTTACCTCCATGCTATCTCCCGGGCCCCGTATTTTTCTTTTGATTAAAGCTTAAGATGCTGACAGTCCCAGAAGACTTCTGATTGAGAAGCATGACTAATTTATGTGGAAAGTTGAAGCATCTTAAAAAACAAGATTTACAATAAGAAAAATACCTGATTTCTTTAGTCCCATCTTCATCTTCCTCCCCTAAATATAACCTTCTTTCCCAGCAGGGAAAGGAAAATAAAAATAAAAAACAAGTATACTAGTGCATTCTTATGATAATTAAGCTCAATGATAGAACATTTTAAAGATGGAAATGGATGAAATGTGGGAGCAAAAACTGGCATTCAAGAAAGTGTTACTTTTAGTCCTAGGCTTTCCAAGGAACACTAGAAAATTGCTAATTAACTGCCTGTCTAAAAAATGTGTTTGGAATTAAAGTTTTTTTTTTGTTTGTTTGTTTTTTTAATGGGAGGGGGAGGGAAGGAAAGAGGATAAGAGGGAATTACTGCTATACTCTTAAAGGCCAGTATTGCCTTTCTTTCTTAGTCTCCAATATTGCTCATTAAAGATTTTCTATGTATCAAAGATGGAACAATACTTTAGTGGGTAGGGCACTTGCTGACCCAGGTTTAATACCCAGTAAGATCCCCACACTCAGCCAAGATTGACCTCTGAACAGAGCCAGGATTAAGCTCTTCGGTGGTCCTCAAACTACAGCCCACAGGCCACATATTGTATTTGTTCCATTTTGTTTCTTCACTTCAAAATAAGATATATGCAGTATGCATAGAAATTTGTTTGTAGTTTTTGTTTTTACTATAGTCCGGCCTCCAATGATCTGAGGGACAGTGAACTGGCCCCCTGTTTAAAAAGTTTGAGGACCCCTGCTCTAGATACTTCCTTTTTTAATACTTCAGTTTTAATGTGATTTTTTTTTAAAAAGGCATTATGCAGGGTCGACTCCCACCATAAGCATGTGTTATGCAGATCCAACTTATAGAGTCGACGTGATTGGACAGCGACCATCCAATCCAGAACCCCAGATCATAGACATGGAACTGACACAGGTCCTAGCAACAGTATCAGGAACCAAACTCTTCAGGGGGAAACTCTGAATGCCATTCAGGCACCATCTTCCATCAGTTTAACCTGACATCCTGACATGAGGAAAGAGCAACAACTTGAGCTAAGAGAGGGCTGCCCCATCTCAGCCACGGTAAGATGCAACCAGGAGACATGTCATCCTTGGCCTTAAGAAAATACCAAAATTGCTATCTACAGAAGACTGACAAATATCCGCTGGACAGAACCTATCAAGGGACCAATGAGGAAGTTCCAGGCCTAGGCCTCAGCCTAGAATTTGCACAAAAACCAAAATCTCTAATTTCAGAGGTCTAACTTTGACAACTGCGATTGGGCAGAACTTCTGGAACTATGCTGAAAGACTATACCCTAGGCTCTATTCTAGGTTCTGAACAAAAACCAAGACCACTAATTACAGATGACTGATTACAACAACAGAGATGGAACAGAACTCCTAGAACCATAATAAAAAACTCTCTCCTAGCCTTCTCCCTATGACCTACACAAATAACAAGATCTCCAGCTATAGATGCAGGATATAATCACCCACATCTGAGTGGAAACTTTCCTGGCACCATAAAAAGAACTTGGAGTTTGCAAATGAGTGAGCATGGAGCCAGTAATTGTTCCCATAGCAGTTCTCCATGGGTGGAGAAACCCTGTATCTCTTAGGCCAAGGATATTCCCACTGTAATTTTCCCTATATTTACCATGCCCATGCAAAATCCAAACAAAAGAATGAAAAGAAAAGAAAGAAAAGAAGAGAGAGGGAGGGAGGGAGGGAGAGAGGGAGGGAAGAAGGAAGGAAGGAAGGAAGGAAGGAAGGAAGGAAGGAAGGAAGGAAGGAAGGAAGGAAGGAAGGAAGGAAGGAAGGAAGGAAGGAAGGAAGGAAGGAAGGAAGGAAGGAAGGAAAGAAACA